>LZPO01076097.1:37820-57820 GCA_001675575.1 Neotoma lepida
GACCTATGAGAAAGGAAAAGAGGTTAAAACGCTGTATTAAAAAATAAAAATAAAGTTCTAGAATTAAATATTGTGACCTAAATATAGGCTGTGGGTCCTTCATCAATCACAGCTTTGTGTGGCTGCTTTGGTGAATAGATTTCTGAATTTTATTTTTGAATGGTATAATTTTCAGATGAAAACTTTTAAAAGAAGTCCAAATGATTTTTTTAAAAAATGGAAACTGACATTTTTAAAAAAATACCCACAACCACTTCATACAATTAAGAGTATGTATACAGATAGTACTAAATAAATGTTTCTTTTACACAGATAGTACTAAATAAATGTTTCTTTAAATTCTTCACCATTCCAGTACTCCATGCTGCCTTCTCCATGCCCTAGAAGTTTTCATGCTCCCACAGCAAGGCCTGTCTGCCTGCTTCCCAGATAACATCAGGCCAGTGCTTCAATTACCAAACCCCTGTTTTCAGAGACTGAACCCAGGTATAAAACGTTTGGGGAACTTAAATTTGGCAGATAACATCTCAAACCAACGGTTAATTCCCTAACATGGTCTCAAAGGCAAACATCTTTTAACTGCTGCTTTCCTGATTCCAACATGCAAAAAGCACAGAACATCAGACAGTGAAATTACCCATCGTGGCTCACAGAGCAGCCAGGCCCTCAGCAATTGGATCCTGACAAGATGCCCTGTCAATGGGACTTTTCAATTGGACATTCTTTGCAGAAATCATTCAATTAGGAACAAGGGTGGTCATGGCAAAAGGGGTGCTATTGCTATGACAACAGACCGGAAAGAATGTGAGAAATCCATCACTTCTTCATTTTTTTTCCTTCCCTAAAATCAAGGTAAGGTGTTACCAAATTCGTGCCTTGGGCTATCTGGTTTTTGAAAACATAGACTTTTCTATCAGTGTAATCAAAAGCAATAAGTTTGTAAATTGTTTACTGTCTTTGTATTTGAGCATGTATCCTGGGGACAGAATCCGCTAGAAGAGAAAAGATAATGTCATTGGCCTCTTGGGGTCTGGTTGAGAACATGAAATATGATGAGATAAATAATAACCATGTAGTAAATAGATTGACAGTGCCCTGGCACAGAGAGGAGTAGCAATAGTCTTGGGAGCCAGGCTTGCTAAAGATGAGTGATAGACGGGCTTTGGAGCCAAACGAGCTGGAAGTTAAACTTGAACTCACCCTGGACAATTCACTTAACCTCTGTACGATGGGTTAAATATTACACTGGCCTCAGCAGATGCCTAGAGAACTTAGAGCAATGCTTGCATGTGGGAAGCACAAAATACTTGAACTGATAAATTATTTTAAAATAGAAATTGACTTGGAAGAGAATGAAACTAAAGGACCAGAGATGAGAGGCGGCGATGCTGCTGGGAAGGTCCTGTATAGTCTCTTCTTAAGTCCTCGAGTATTTGGGACGTTTTGCTCAAGAGCCATCAATAATCTTAGACAGAGCACTCACATTATATCTGAAGGACACCTAAGGAAAGGACTCCTATAGACAGGCTTGCTCTCTTCCCTCTGATTCGCTCCCACTGGCTGTGCCTTGGGTGACTCAGATCTGTACCCAAGAGTCATGTAGAATTCTAGTTTTTGCTGCTCTGTTTCCACCAATCCACACACTTGTCCGCAGTCAAGCAATACTCATTCACTGAATAGCTGTCCCATACGCAGCACTGGAAGATCTCTAGTGAAACTATTTATTTCATATTCTGACTCCTAAAATGGGAAATCAATGAGAGCTTTTTTAAATTCTGTCATAAGGCTTACCCCCACAGACAGAAACATTACTGTTTCTCACACTCAACAAAGGAAGGATATGAAGATCAACCACATGCCTGTGCTGAATTTTAGGCTCTTTAGCTTTCTCCTAAAGCAAGTTAGACTATCAGTTAAACCAGATTCATCACTAATTGTCTCAGTAGCTAAGCAAGACAGTTACTGCATCCCATTCAACTTGGGTCCTAGATCCCTCACTAGAAACTGCAAGGAAATGGGAAGAAAGGATACATGTACACAGAGATACATGTTCAAAAGAGCAGGGATCTGATCAGGTGTTACTCTGATGGAGCAGCCTCTGCTACCACCTCAGCCAGGAACCTCAGTGTGTTTATTATGGACAGCACAGGAGGAGGGGTTGGCTAGCCTGGGTCGGAGGTGTCTGTAGGCAAGTAGTCTCAGGCTGTAAACATCCGGAAGGAGGGGGGAAGCTGCTAGTCTTTGTACACACNGATCAATCATCTGTGAACACTTGTACTTGGACACGGGAAGGCTTCACCTTTCAGAGACTGACTCACGTGGGCAATGGCTTTGCCAGTTTCCCGTGGGTACAAGACCTTGGAGTCCTTGGCATGCCTGTACCTGTGTCAGCAATACACATTCACTCAAGACGTCACTCATGCAGGACTTCCTGTGCTCCCTACAGACAGTGAGCATGCGCTTCCTTGTGTTCCTCTTCTTTTCTTCACTCTTTCTTTTTGTTTTTTCTTTCACTACCACCCACCATCCCTTAGGGAAAAACAAGTAGTATTTAGTATTAAAAGAGGAATTTTAAACAGCTTTGTCCAAAGTGTCTCTTGTACAAACCCCGGCTCCATGTAGGCTATAGAATGTGTTTGCAGGGACCTTTGAGAACCATGTATATTTTTATATTTTGTACATTTTCCTTTTAAACATTATAATAAAACAAAAATATGCATATTCTGCATAAATTAGGTGGTCATAAATTAGGTGAAAGTAAGCACTTCCACCAAACTACTGTTGACACTGAAAATTTATTCATATTAGATATTTTTGGTGACAAAAAGAGGCTGAACTTAAATTTTCATTCAAATATCACACAGTAATAAATGGACGAACAGATACAGAGAAAGATGCAGGTAATAAATAACAATCTAGACTTGGACATAGATGTAGATTTAGATGCACAAATATGCCTTTTGTTGGGTATCTTTCTTGTGTCAAGTTTTCTGCAGGGGACTTGACCTACACAGCAGNTCAGGAAGTCTTCTCTAGAGCACTACTGATAGACTTATTATCCAAATTCAGATTTATGAAGAAACGTCACTCTAGAGAGTTGAAGTGGCTTGCCTGAAGTTTCAAAGCCAAAGGGTGTCAAGACCCATCCTGTAACACTTGGCCAGGATTAGCTCTGGGTAGCTTCAACAACTTTTTAGCTATTCCTCTTTCTAGAGGCTTTTTTCTCAGTCTTTTAAAATCTATGCTAAACAAAGGGGGGAATGTAGTGAAAAAGAAAAGAAGAAGTTGTATACACTGTGTTAATGTTTGTCTAAATGTGTGTGGGATGGACAGATGGATGCCCAAACACCCAGACTTCCCTATTTGGGAAGGGAAAATCCAAATATTTTTCTTTTTTGATGTTTGTTTTTGTTTTATTTTGGTAGTTGTTGTTGTTGTTGCTTTTCAAGATAGGTTTTTGCTGTGTGGCCTTGGCTGTCCTGGAATTCACTCTCTAGACCAGGCTGGGCTTGAACTCACTGAGATCCGCCTGCACTGCCTCCCGAGTGCTAGGAATAAAGGCCTATACCACCACCACCCAGCTCCAGATATTTTTCTAAAAGGCTTTAGGAGGTTAGGAATCACTACCACCCTTAGAACAAATAAAACATTTTCAAAAGAAACTAAGATTTCATAACGTATCTTTCAGTTTAGTAACAACATCAAGCAAGTTCAGAATCTTTTTCCTGCTTAATNCTTGCATCATCTACAAAACAGATGCTTATTCGTTGATATAATTATCTCCATGAGTACAAGGAAACCTAAATTTTATTAGTCAGGTAAACTACCTGTTCTACTTTGGATAGCTATTTGGGGTGGGCTGATTTGCTCTGTCTGGCAACAAAGCCCATGTCCTTTCTAGCCTGACACCAATCAACCTTCCTGTCAGAACCATCACTTTCCTCTCTGGAATTGGTATAAACTCCAGTCCTTTCACAAAGAAAAAAGTAAATTTTTCTGCAACCACAACAGCACTTTACCAGCTAATTACCTATTGCAGAGATAAAACAGAGAAGAAAGGTTTTGTTTGGACTTACGGTTCCAGAAGGATGAAGGTCCAGCATGGTGGGGAAGCAGCAGGAATAGGATTCTGAGAGCTCACATCTTGAACCCCAATCAGGGAGCATAATATGCAAATTTTAAGTAGGAGGAGGCCTTTTGCTCTCAAAGCCTGTTCCTAGTGACGTACTTCCTTCAGGAAGACCACACCTTCTAAGCCTCCTTGAACAGTTCCATCAACTGGGGACCAAGTGTTGAAATGTTCCGGACAAATGAGGGACATTTCTCATTCAGGTCACTACAATTACTAAATGATGTGTCAGCATGTGCTACAAGAATAGAACACCTTGGTCCCTGGAAAAAGTGAGCAACCTGGTTTATAATAATTTCTTATAGTGCAATATGGAGGGAAGGGAGTGGATTGTGTCCATGCACAGAAGTTAAATTTCTAAATTTAACTCTCAAGGAAGCACGATTTAAAAACTCCCACCCAGATTTCTTAATGAAGTCAACACATGAATCTTTGTGTCTGGCTTTTCTCTCCCTCCTCACCTTCATCATTTGATATTTCTCAACTGGAATTCTGTGTCCCAGCAACTATGTTTACTTCCCCATACACTGTGATATGTGATGTTCTGTGTGACCTCATGCCTTCCTATGCTTTACTATCTGGAAAGAGTTTTTCATAGACCACACGACCTATAGCTCTTTATCCATCTGGAAAACACCACAAATACAGGAAGCAGAATTCTCCAGAACCACTANCACCACTTTTCTAACCACCTCAGCCAAGCCTTCCTCTGCTCTACCTCTAGGCCTCAAAGATNCTGCATCAGCCATGTCATGATGGCCAGCAGCAGTTTATCAAACACCTGTGCTCTCTGCTAGACTGTGGGCTTTTTGAGGACAAATCTAATGTTTTGTTTTACCAGGTGTTCCTCACACAGCACTAGATCATGCCTCCCTTTAATGTATGACATAGATTGAATCAGCTGAAGTGATCAAAAAAACACAGAGAAGGGGTTGAGATTTTCAAGATCTAGGCTCTCTAAAGAGCCTTTCTTTTTCTCTCTTTTTTAACTGTATTAAAAATTGTTCTTTGGCAATTTCATACAAGTACATTCTGATTACCATCACCCTCCACACTCTGGGAAACCCCTCCAACTCCTTTTCCCCCTCCTTCTCCCTACAAGTCTCTTTCCACACTCTTGGTTTTTTGTTTTGGTTTTGAGTCTCTGAGTTTAACCAGGGCCAGCTGTGTGACTATGCATTTGGAACTAACTATCGGAGACTGGTAGGCTCATCAGTGGGTATGTAACTGAAAACAATGTCTTCTCTTCCCCAAGAATCTATCGGTAGCTAGTAGTTCAAAAGTAAGGGATAGGGCACTGTGAGCCCCTTCTTAATCTGTGATTGATTGGTGATTGGTCCAATGTTGTGCAGACTCACTGAAGCAGTTGCAGTTGCTGTGAGATCATGATTGCATTGGTTGTGTCATGCCCAGAAGAGAGCATTCCTCCTATGTTTCAGTTCTTATATTCATTCTTCTCTCTCTTCTAAGATATTTCCTGAGCCTTTGAGGAGTCAGAACAAATGTGCTATTTAGGGCCATCACTTATTCTCAGTATCTTGAGCAGCCATACTTTTCTGCATTCACCACTGTTTACTGTAAATGGAAGCATCTCTGATTAAGGATGAGAGTAGCATTTGTGTGTGGATAGAACCATAATTATTTAGAAGGCAGCTTGACACCAGGAAAAATTAAGCTAAACAACAGTAGTAAGTTTCACCTAGGGCCTAAGATCTCCTCTGCCATGAGTTTTGACAATGTTTACAAGTCATGGATTCCTTCTGGTGGAACAAGATTTATATCTAATCAGAGAGTAGTTGGTTATCTCCCTAACATTCATGCCACTATGGCAGCAGTGGNGAGTTTGTATTGTGGTTAATAGGTTCATNCCTGGGTAAGACCACTGATGTCTCCTCTCTNCCAACAGTCTGAATAGTACCTTTCAGTACTAAGAAAGCTAGCCACCAGGAATAAAACTTCCAACTCAGTTCCAGTGTGATTTCTTTGTATCTTGCAATCAAGGTATTGGCAATATTGTCTTATCAACTAGCTCTGGTGGACAATCCAGAGGAATGGCAAGAGTGTATATTATTTAGGGGGGCTTCTGGGGCCTCCCTAGCTAATAGCTCATAAGGACGTATCCCACACCTAACACTGAGGAGAGTCTTAGCATTTCTTTTTGATAGAATCTGCCCACTATATGTAACTAGTTATGATTTAGAGAAGGGAGATCTCCTTAAAAGTAATCCTGCCCTCCCAGTACCATTTGTTCATTCAACAAGGTCTAATCAAGTGTCTCCTGCAGGTCAGGCACAACATTGGGAGCTTGGAGTAGAAACATGGATGAGCCAAAACTCATCCCTGCCTCACACAACTAACAATATGTCAAAGTTTCTAGAACAATGTTCAGAAAAGAAAAAATAACATGAAACAAAGTAGAAGAGGTTATACCATGGATTTAGATTGAGTAGTAGAGAAGAGAAAAAGTATCTACACTAAAAAGCCAGAGGAAAGAATATTTGGAAGAAAATTTGAGTGGAAGGTTCTGAAAGAAACTATAGTCTCTAAATTTGCCTCAAAAATAAAACTTTATTTCCTAGCTCTTTTAATAAATAAAATTACCCTTACTAAAGTACTCAATTTCATGTTATCATAACAAAATACTATAGAGTAGGTAATTTATAAGCAATAGAAGTTTATCCTGTTCATGGTTCTGGCAGCTGAGAAGCCAATATGTAGGTTTAGGCCTCTGATGAAGGCCCCTGGCTGTGTTATAACATGGCAGACGTCATCACATAGCAAAGTCATGCAAGAACATGCAAAGACTGAGCTCTATTTTTATTTTATTTCTCCTTCTTCTAAAGACATTGACTATGGTAGTCCCACTCTCATGACCTCACTGAGTCCTAGTTACCTCCAAGAACAACACCTCCAAATACCAGAAGCCAATGGAATTGGAAATTAATTCCATGAAGGTTTAGGGGACATGTCCAAGCCACAACACTTACTTTGAAAACACTCTAACCAGACTTTTGTTCTGTTGTCTTGCCATGTCCTATAGGTCTATATTCAAGTCTTGCATGACATTTTCAATTTTGATAGTTCTTGGACAGAATTGATCTTTGTTAAGAACCTATAAAAGACACTGCAAACATTGAAATTGACATTGTTTTCTATTGCTGTTACTGATTACATTAACACAGTCAGAGAGCACAGCCAGGATGAGCTATACCTAGAAACAATGTCCAGGAAAACAAAAAGGGTATTTTCATCACATTCAAGGAAAACAAACAAACAAACAGAAGTAATGGCAATTTAATCCTGCTAAATAGGAGGGATGGTAACAAGGGATTGGAAAGATGAAACTCTGTAGTTACGGCTTTCTACATTTTCCATTAAAAAATTCTCTAGCATAGAAGGACAAAAACAGATTCTTAGCAAAGTGGGTGACTCTTCTGGGTAACTCAAGTCTCTGTATCCCAGTAAATTTCATGGGGAACCACAAGAACCCAAAAGGAGGGACAACCAAAGGTCTCAAGAGCACACAACATCTAGTATCTACTTTGGAAAGTTTCGGAGGGGAAATAAGAGTGAGCCCCAAATACCAGCAACTGGATAACTGTTGTGATTTTAGAGTACCCATCAGTGTGCTGAGTCAAGCCAAAGCCATGTCACCCGCCCCAGGTCATACTCAGTGAGTGTCTGCTGTGTCTGAAGAGGTCAACTGAGCAGGAAAACAGAGTGAGTGTGAATCTTCTAGACAGTAACGTAATAAGGGATGGGGCCAGACTGACGAGTGTTGCCCTGTAAAATACATTGGAAGAAATGAAATCATGAAATACTGATCCGTCTGCTGGGTGTGATCAGGAAATTGGCAATCCTCTACTTTAATAGGGATACAATCAAATTCAATATCAGTTCAGAACCAGCCCCTTTTGGGGAGAAGGATTAGGATCCAGGAAAAAGTGAGGCTGAAGGGATGACTCTGCTCTNTGAGCTTGGGCTGCCCACCACCTAAAGAGGATGAGGCTGAGAACTCTATGCATAGAGGGAAACACTCTTTGTCTGAGCTCACAAAATTGGTGAAGATTGTCATGAAAATTCTAATAGAGTTAACATTTTCAGTATACTTCTTCCAGATGCCTCTAATGGGTCTTTCACTATTTCTTCTGCTGATAGAAGCTGGCTCCACATTCACTGTGGTTCATTTCAAAACTCCAGCTCTAAGCAAGNCTTGCATCATCTACAAAACAGATGCTTATTCGTTGATATAATTATCTCCATGAGTACAAGGAAACCTAAATTTTATTAGTCAGGTAAACTACCTGTTCTACTTTGGATAGCTATTTGGGGTGGGCTGATTTGCTCTGTCTGGCAACAAAGCCCATGTCCTTTCTAGCCTGACACCAATCAACCTTCCTGTCAGAACCATCACTTTCCTCTCTGGAATTGGTATAAACTCCAGTCCTTTCACAAAGAAAAAAGTAAATTTTTCTGCAACCACAACAGCACTTTACCAGCTAATTACCTATTGCAGAGATAAAACAGAGAAGAAAGGTTTTGTTTGGACTTACGGTTCCAGAAGGATGAAGGTCCAGCATGGTGGGGAAGCAGCAGGAATAGGATTCTGAGAGCTCACATCTTGAACCCCAATCAGGGAGCATAATATGCAAATTTTAAGTAGGAGGAGGCCTTTTGCTCTCAAAGCCTGTTCCTAGTGACGTACTTCCTTCAGGAAGACCACACCTTCTAAGCCTCCTTGAACAGTTCCATCAACTGGGGACCAAGTGTTGAAATGTTCCGGACAAATGAGGGACATTTCTCATTCAGGTCACTACAATTACTAAATGATGTGTCAGCATGTGCTACAAGAATAGAACACCTTGGTCCCTGGAAAAAGTGAGCAACCTGGTTTATAATAATTTCTTATAGTGCAATATGGAGGGAAGGGAGTGGATTGTGTCCATGCACAGAAGTTAAATTTCTAAATTTAACTCTCAAGGAAGCACGATTTAAAAACTCCCACCCAGATTTCTTAATGAAGTCAACACATGAATCTTTGTGTCTGGCTTTTCTCTCCCTCCTCACCTTCATCATTTGATATTTCTCAACTGGAATTCTGTGTCCCAGCAACTATGTTTACTTCCCCATACACTGTGATATGTGATGTTCTGTGTGACCTCATGCCTTCCTATGCTTTACTATCTGGAAAGAGTTTTTCATAGACCACACGACCTATAGCTCTTTATCCATCTGGAAAACACCACAAATACAGGAAGCAGAATTCTCCAGAACCACTANCACCACTTTTCTAACCACCTCAGCCAAGCCTTCCTCTGCTCTACCTCTAGGCCTCAAAGATCCTGCATCAGCCATGTCATGATGGCCAGCAGCAGTTTATCAAACACCTGTGCTCTCTGCTAGACTGTGGGCTTTTTGAGGACAAATCTAATGTTTTGTTTTACCAGGTGTTCCTCACACAGCACTAGATCATGCCTCCCTTTAATGTATGACATAGATTGAATCAGCTGAAGTGATCAAAAAAACACAGAGAAGGGGTTGAGATTTTCAAGATCTAGGCTCTCTAAAGAGCCTTTCTTTTTCTCTCTTTTTTAACTGTATTAAAAATTGTTCTTTGGCAATTTCATACAAGTACATTCTGATTACCATCACCCTCCACACTCTGGGAAACCCCTCCAACTCCTTTTCCCCCTCCTTCTCCCTACAAGTCTCTTTCCACACTCTTGGTTTTTTGTTTTGGTTTTGAGTCTCTGAGTTTAACCAGGGCCAGCTGTGTGACTATGCATTTGGAACTAACTATCGGAGACTGGTAGGCTCATCAGTGGGTATGTAACTGAAAACAATGTCTTCTCTTCCCCAAGAATCTATCGGTAGCTAGTAGTTCAAAAGTAAGGGATAGGGCACTGTGAGCCCCTTCTTAATCTGTGATTGATTGGTGATTGGTCCAATGTTGTGCAGACTCACTGAAGCAGTTGCAGTTGCTGTGAGATCATGATTGCATTGGTTGTGTCATGCCCAGAAGAGAGCATTCCTCCTATGTTTCAGTTCTTATATTCATTCTTCTCTCTCTTCTAAGATATTTCCTGAGCCTTTGAGGAGTCAGAACAAATGTGCTATTTAGGGCCATCACTTATTCTCAGTATCTTGAGCAGCCATACTTTTCTGCATTCACCACTGTTTACTGTAAATGGAAGCATCTCTGATTAAGGATGAGAGTAGCATTTGTGTGTGGATAGAACCATAATTATTTAGAAGGCAGCTTGACACCAGGAAAAATTAAGCTAAACAACAGTAGTAAGTTTCACCTAGGGCCTAAGATCTCCTCTGCCATGAGTTTTGACAATGTTTACAAGTCATGGATTCCTTCTGGTGGAACAAGATTTATATCTAATCAGAGAGTAGTTGGTTATCTCCCTAACATTCATGCCACTATGGCAGCAGTGGNGAGTTTGTATTGTGGTTAATAGGTTCATNCCTGGGTAAGACCACTGATGTCTCCTCTCTNCCAACAGTCTGAATAGTACCTTTCAGTACTAAGAAAGCTAGCCACCAGGAATAAAACTTCCAACTCAGTTCCAGTGTGATTTCTTTGTATCTTGCAATCAAGGTATTGGCAATATTGTCTTATCAACTAGCTCTGGTGGACAATCCAGAGGAATGGCAAGAGTGTATATTATTTAGGGGGGCTTCTGGGGCCTCCCTAGCTAATAGCTCATAAGGACGTATCCCACACCTAACACTGAGGAGAGTCTTAGCATTTCTTTTTGATAGAATCTGCCCACTATATGTAACTAGTTATGATTTAGAGAAGGGAGATCTCCTTAAAAGTAATCCTGCCCTCCCAGTACCATTTGTTCATTCAACAAGGTCTAATCAAGTGTCTCCTGCAGGTCAGGCACAACATTGGGAGCTTGGAGTAGAAACATGGATGAGCCAAAACTCATCCCTGCCTCACACAACTAACAATATGTCAAAGTTTCTAGAACAATGTTCAGAAAAGAAAAAATAACATGAAACAAAGTAGAAGAGGTTATACCATGGATTTAGATTGAGTAGTAGAGAAGAGAAAAAGTATCTACACTAAAAAGCCAGAGGAAAGAATATTTGGAAGAAAATTTGAGTGGAAGGTTCTGAAAGAAACTATAGTCTCTAAATTTGCCTCAAAAATAAAACTTTATTTCCTAGCTCTTTTAATAAATAAAATTACCCTTACTAAAGTACTCAATTTCATGTTATCATAACAAAATACTATAGAGTAGGTAATTTATAAGCAATAGAAGTTTATCCTGTTCATGGTTCTGGCAGCTGAGAAGCCAATATGTAGGTTTAGGCCTCTGATGAAGGCCCCTGGCTGTGTTATAACATGGCAGACGTCATCACATAGCAAAGTCATGCAAGAACATGCAAAGACTGAGCTCTATTTTTATTTTATTTCTCCTTCTTCTAAAGACATTGACTATGGTAGTCCCACTCTCATGACCTCACTGAGTCCTAGTTACCTCCAAGAACAACACCTCCAAATACCAGAAGCCAATGGAATTGGAAATTAATTCCATGAAGGTTTAGGGGACATGTCCAAGCCACAACACTTACTTTGAAAACACTCTAACCAGACTTTTGTTCTGTTGTCTTGCCATGTCCTATAGGTCTATATTCAAGTCTTGCATGACATTTTCAATTTTGATAGTTCTTGGACAGAATTGATCTTTGTTAAGAACCTATAAAAGACACTGCAAACATTGAAATTGACATTGTTTTCTATTGCTGTTACTGATTACATTAACACAGTCAGAGAGCACAGCCAGGATGAGCTATACCTAGAAACAATGTCCAGGAAAACAAAAAGGGTATTTTCATCACATTCAAGGAAAACAAACAAACAAACAGAAGTAATGGCAATTTAATCCTGCTAAATAGGAGGGATGGTAACAAGGGATTGGAAAGATGAAACTCTGTAGTTACGGCTTTCTACATTTTCCATTAAAAAATTCTCTAGCATAGAAGGACAAAAACAGATTCTTAGCAAAGTGGGTGACTCTTCTGGGTAACTCAAGTCTCTGTATCCCAGTAAATTTCATGGGGAACCACAAGAACCCAAAAGGAGGGACAACCAAAGGTCTCAAGAGCACACAACATCTAGTATCTACTTTGGAAAGTTTCGGAGGGGAAATAAGAGTGAGCCCCAAATACCAGCAACTGGATAACTGTTGTGATTTTAGAGTACCCATCAGTGTGCTGAGTCAAGCCAAAGCCATGTCACCCGCCCCAGGTCATACTCAGTGAGTGTCTGCTGTGTCTGAAGAGGTCAACTGAGCAGGAAAACAGAGTGAGTGTGAATCTTCTAGACAGTAACGTAATAAGGGATGGGGCCAGACTGACGAGTGTTGCCCTGTAAAATACATTGGAAGAAATGAAATCATGAAATACTGATCCGTCTGCTGGGTGTGATCAGGAAATTGGCAATCCTCTACTTTAATAGGGATACAATCAAATTCAATATCAGTTCAGAACCAGCCCCTTTTGGGGAGAAGGATTAGGATCCAGGAAAAAGTGAGGCTGAAGGGATGACTCTGCTCTNTGAGCTTGGGCTGCCCACCACCTAAAGAGGATGAGGCTGAGAACTCTATGCATAGAGGGAAACACTCTTTGTCTGAGCTCACAAAATTGGTGAAGATTGTCATGAAAATTCTAATAGAGTTAACATTTTCAGTATACTTCTTCCAGATGCCTCTAATGGGTCTTTCACTATTTCTTCTGCTGATAGAAGCTGGCTCCACATTCACTGTGGTTCATTTCAAAACTCCAGCTCTAAGCAAGNATTCCACTACTTATTTTGCATGGTGTGTTAAGACCATGGGCTGAGCTACTGCAAGAGCAGTCTTGCTCCTTTTGGGAAATCATGGCCATTTGGAAGTCTGCTCTCCCTCCCTCTCTGGTCCTGGAAAGAGCAGAACCCCAGTTCTGCTTAATAGATTTAAGTGGGATTGATCTGTTGGATTTAATACCACGTCTGCTGCATTTTTTAATACCAGTACTTTTTAGTGGACACAGTGAGAAGGTGCTAGCATCTAGCTTTACCTATGGGATTAGAATTAACAACCTCCACAAGTCCTTCCAGTGTGAGAGTTTCAAAACTCTCAGTCAGATGTAAAGCCATCCCAAAGGGGTTAAGGACTGGTTTTCAATGGGTATTGAACATGATGGACCAAAGTAAGTAGACATTATTATCAGTAAGTAATATGCAAGCAAAGGGTGGAACTGTTATTGAGGTTTAGTAGAAGAAATCAAGAGTTGTTGAAATAGGGCTAGTGAGCTGGCTCCCTGGGTGAAGGCGCATATCTCTCACTCTCACAACCTCAGTGCGAGCCCCAGGATTCATGTTAGGAAGAGAAAACAGACTCCCACTAGTTGTCTCCTGACCTCCATGTGTGCACTGTGGCATGCATGTACCCACACTGATACACACACACACACACACACACACACACACACACACACACACACACACACAAATAAATAAATAAATAATAAAAAAGAAAGAGTTGTAAAACACACCTATCATTTGGCATGGCAACATCATCTGTAAAAAATACATCCTAAGGAAATATTTGAAAATGTGTTCTAAAAAAATAGTACTAAAAAAATATTTAGAAACATAAAAATATTTAAAAGCCTGTTGATGAAGGGTAAGTTCGATAAACTGTGGCATGTATGTGCAACAGTATACTGTACAGTTGACAAAAAAAATAGGCAATAAGAATGTATTTACTGAAATAAAAGATTACATTATAAAATTGTTATTAAATGTCATTACATTTGGAGTAGACCCACCCACCCATCCTTTAAGAAAAGATTCTTGAGGCTGGAAGGATGGCTCAATGGTTAAGGGCATTTGTTATTCTTCCAGTGGACCTGAGTTCAGTTCCCACCACCCGTGTTAAAATGGCTTACAACCACCTGCAGCTCCAACTCTAAGAAATCTGACATCCTTTTCTGGCTTCTGCAGGCCCCAGCACACNTACACATACACACATACGCACGCATTATTGTGTGTTATAATTCCTTATCAAATGTCCCTTGTTCACCAGGCCTTGCAATACGGGTGAAGTTCTCTATAAAAATTCACACTAACCAACTGATTGTTTTCCTAGTCACATTGACTGAAAGAAGCCCCACCCAAGGATGAACCAACCAAAAGGTGGAGAATCTTATTTAAAGTCACATAATGAATTCAAAACAGTAGCTAGGGTAACCTCAGACTCTCGGAGCTGAACCCAAAGAAAACAGAAGGTGGCCTCACATTGGTTCTGGTTTCTGTTGACTGTCTATTGGGTTTGAACTGTCCTTCGGTGTGGCAATTTGAAGAAAACATTGGCCTCAATCTCTGGCAGCTACCTCCACCAAGAGCCACAGCCTATTTTCCTACTGCTGCATTTGGAGCTGGTGTAGGAGATGGTGGTACCTCCTGAGAGCTAGGCCCCAAGACACTTTACAACCCTCACTTGTTTGGAACTTTGAGTACTCCCTGTATCGGGGCTATCTGGCTGGAGAATGAGCAGAGCCATCCCATCATCAGACAGGACTGACCCCACCTACCACACCTAGCTGGGGTCATTGTAGCCCAGGCTGTATCAGCAAAGCCACCGAAGACAGTCCAGATCTAAATGTCAACCCACAGAACCCTGAGAGAAATAAATNCTTTCTGTTGTAAGCCACAGTTCCGTGGTGCTTTCATGGGCAGTAGAAGGTAACAGATACATGCCTGGGTTAGGCTAGGCCTCTTTATTCTTCAAATGAGGAAANCAACGAGTTTAAGTTCCCCATTCAGAGTTCAACAGTAGAGCCACCAAACAAGAAAATAAACTAACTTCTCCTGACCACCCCACCAGTGTTCTAGTCTCAAAATGGTTCAGGGAAATAAAATTTAAAAAAAAAAAATGGTTCAGGGAAGAAAAAATGGTAAATACAGTTCACACACATATACACATACACAAACAAAGAGGGGGGAGAGAGATGGGCCCCCGGGGTTCCTGCCAACTCAATAGCCTGGCTGAAGAAGAAAGGCAAAAGCCAAACAAACAAAAAACCCCCACTCTGCCCACCTTGGTCCTGCCCCAGTCCCAGGCAATGCCAGGACTTCCAAAGCTTGAAGACCGCCTGGAAGTGAGGCCCTCGGAGACCTCAGAACTCNGTTCTGTGGCCTCTCCTTCTTCTCTTTCCTCATCCCTCTTAGCTTCTACCTTGTTCCCTTCTCTTCCTCAAGCCCCTCTTCCTTCCCTGTCCCCTCTCCCCATTCTTCCTTCCTTCCCCCTTTCCTTCCCTCCCACCTTTTTTGCATCTGCTTCTCTGTGTGCCAACCAGAGACCCCTGACCCTCCTCCCTTCCCAATTCCCGGCTCATTCCCTGGCTTCACCCACCTCTTCTGTCCCTCAGAGGGTCAGACAGACAGAACAGCTAATCACAACTGAGACCTGAAGGAGCCTCGGGATTGCCCCAACAACTCCTCATAATGGACTGTACTTCAAAGTGCTTGGGCCCAAACATCGGCCACTTAATCCTCACAGCCACCCCTCGTGTTAATTAGGCCTCATTATTCATGAGCTCCACACCAGGAAAACAATGCCAGACGGAGTACCAGCTGTACTCCAGGTTCTGAAGCAGAGGAGGGCCCAGGCCTCTTGGCACCAAAGCCACACACACACTCCCCCTGGTGTCCACCCAGAGGCCCGACTGAGCCAAGGGGCGGCTCAAACTTCTTCCTTTTTCCATTTACCACAGGTGTGTTTTACCACAGCCTAAACAGCAGCTGCTATTTCTTCTCCGGGATTTTCTAAAAATGTGCCTTTGCAAAGCTTCGAGCCAAAGGCATTCCCAGCATCACTCTTTATTAAATCAAGCCACAGAAATGTATTGAAAATCACGAGCGTTTTGAAACATACTGAGTCCTTTATGGCTGGAATAATCTAATAGACAAGCTGTTGTTAATTTACAACCTTAATTTTCAGACACACTTCTCGAGTCAAAAGGACTTCCTGCCCCGTAATTCCTGTAGGGACACAGGTGGCCCAGCACTAAGTACACATCTACTGTACATTAAAATGTATTTCTTACTTAACTTCAACATTTCTGAAATCTCAAGTTTATGTCTAGACTATTTTAATCAGCAAAATGTCATAATAAACCATATGTTGGTCTTGATCGGTTACATACACCAGCCCTACTCATAAAGTATCAAAAGGTGGTTTTAGAAAGAGGGCTGTATTTGTTTTACCAAGAAAATGGTACTTTCAGTCTGTCATATCAGACATGTTGGCAAGCAGAAAGGGGCCATACGTAAGNGGTAGAAAAATGGGGTTTTCTTCCTCTTTGCACTTCATGTACCACTCCATCAATATCAATTTCAAACTTCAGAGTTTTGAAACATCAAACTTAAATTGGCCTCCCAAGGCCCTTGACCACTATCCACAAAGCATTCCGACCTCCACAGGCCCTGTAGACTGAGCAGACACGTTTATTCCTTCTACTCACGTTTTCTGTTGATTTCCACCTAAGTTAACTTGCGTCTCTCAGTCCCACAAAGAATTACCGAGTGTCTCCCACATAAGGACAGGGAAGATAAACNTATTGCTGACTGGACTGGAGAGATGGCTCAGTGGTTAAGAGCATTGGCTGCTCCTCCAGAGGACCCAGGTTCGATTCCCAGCACCCACATGGTGACTCACAACCATCTGTAACTCCAGTTCCAGAGAACCCAATACTTCATCTGACCTCCACAGGCACTGCACACATGTGGTACACATACATACATGCAGCCAAAACACCCACATACATGAAATAAAATAATAAAAAAATTATTAAGTGGTGCTGACTAGAGATATCTAAATATTAGTCACCTGTCATAGCTGAGGGCCTGCAGCCACACTGATAAAACAAGGGACNCCTGACACATGGTTTCAGAGAGACANGAGTTTTATTGGAAAAAGATATGGCACAAATGATCCCAGAAATAATTTTCCTGAGAGCTCTGAAGAGAAAGTGCTGGCTACCATAGAAGCCTATACTAGAGACATCAGCTGTTACAGAGGGACCAGAAATAACAGNATTTGACTTTGACCTTGGGAATAAGACAGTTGATCTGGTCAGATACAAAGTGGGTACGGAGCTGGTAATGAAATGTGAAATGGTAATGAGAAAGATACAGAAGGGGGATGGAGGGAGAGGAGGGGCAAGGAGAGAGAGAAGAACTGAGAAAGAAGGAGGGAATACACAGGGAAGGCAAAGATAGAAACTGGAAGAAATGGGAAGCNAAGGTGAGATGGAAGAGGCAGGACACAGGAAAAGGGGAGGGACAGGGGATAAGAGGCGGGATGAATGAGGAGAGACGCGGAAGACATCAAATCCGTTCAGTTCATACTTTTACGACAAACCAGGAAGGGCCAGAAATTGTATAAAAGTAGTTTTGCTTCCAATTCTAAAGAAGCATAATTGGAGAAGCACTTATTAATCAAACTGTAAGATCCAAGCTTTGCTATCAATATAAAGAGCTCTTAACCCAGACTAGGAAGAGAGAAAAACATACACAAGATGGTAGGTACTTCAGGGGAAGAAGTAAACTGGGTTTTAATGTTAGCACTTGATAAAACTTGACNAACTGTGGATTATGAATAGAATTCTTGCATATAGACATTCTTTGGACATGAAAATTGTCATAAAACTTGTTTGTGCCAAGCCTGGACCNAAACAAAAAGAAGGTTTGCTTCTCAAGAAACCACACAGCTGCCCTTGGTTGGCGTGGTCTGAGGAGCAGATAGTAATTTGAGTGGCACTATTTTATAATAATGGTGTTTTCTCTGGGCGGTTCTGATGCAAGCTCTGTCTTCTCCACTGAAGGGAGTCATCTTGTGGGGCAGGCTTGTGAGCATTCCTCGGGTGTCTGTCACGTCTACAAATGGCATGACTGACCATTCAGCACCCACTGCTAAATGNGGATTGGTATTGCTTATTTGTCTCCGTGCTGTGGTCAAGGACCAGGGCAGAAGGAACTGAAGATAGGAGGGGTTGATTCGGTTTCCGGTTCCAGCTCAGTACCTCACGGCAGTGAAGACTTGACGGCAGGAGCTTAAGGTTGCATTGTAGCTACATCCAGAAAGCAGAAAGAGGTGACTGCTGATGCTCAAGACCCAAGCCCAGAGAACTGTGCCAGCCACGCTTAGGGTGCATCTTCCCACCCCACTTAACCTAGTCAAGATAATCCTCATAGGCATAGCCGGAGACTAATCNAGACAACTCCTTTCAGGTGTTCCTAAAAGCTTGTCTCCTAGGTGACTCTAGACCCTGTCAATTCGACAATCAATATCACAAGGATCCATTTATAGTTTGTCCAGCCACCGCCTCTTCTCCAAGGCTGAGGACATAGCTCTCCACACCTTTGAAATAAGGCCTGCCCAAGTGACTTGCTTGAGCCAATGAAATGTCAACAGAGGTGATAAGAATCACTTCCAGGTAACAATTTGATGCTCATTCGGGGTTCCCCTCCCTGATGTTTCTATGGAAAAGGCTGGATAGATCCTTTTAAGTTAGAACTGTTGTTCTGAGCCCTGAGGGACTAGAGCGCACCCTACTGGCCGTGCCTGGAAATGCAACACAAGAAACAGATTGAGGGATCTTGGCCATCGCACTATAAACTAAACCACAGATCTCTGAGAGCCGATGTCACAATTTCCTTTTCATTTTACCGTGCACCCTTCTCTCATAACACCCTTGCGCTCAAAATTATTGGTGTACCTTCTATATAAACACGCTTGGCAATCAAGGAAATGCAAAATGTGTGCTTGAGTCAAAAATCGCTGCTTTCAAAAATAGCCATTCCTATAAAATAGTGACTCCGCGGTCACTGGCAACTTTATGGTTTGGGCCTCACCCANGGTAGCATGGAAAGGAGGGAGGGAGTCTTCCCCCCCACCTTCAGGGAAGAACAAATAAAAGCACACACTCCAGGACCAGTCAGTGGGGACTCAATGCCAGGCCCTCCATTGGTTATCTATAACCTTGAACGTGTAATTTGGGCTATGGCTGTTTCAATCTCCTCATCTACGACATGGAGGAATCAGATGAGACAGAACGAGTAAATGAGGACCAGTCCCCAGCAAGGGCTTGGGAATTTCCTGTCACTACAGGAACATTAAAAATCCTGGATGGAAGGCCAGACATAGTAAAACACCCATCATCCAGCATTTGAGAGGTACAGTACAGGCAGGAGGATTATAAGTTCAAGGCCAACCTGAGTTACAAGCCAAGTTTAAGAATATCCTAGGTTACATGGCGAGACTGTTTCAACAGCAACAGCAGTAGCAAAGGTTCAGCATGACCTGCTGTCGCTTCTCAAGCTGGCCACCACAGCATACCTTATAGCTCATTTCACAGCTCCCATATTGTTTTGTCTTTTCACGTCAGTCTAGGGAAGTGGTTCTCAACCCTCCTAATGCTGGGACACTTTAATACAGTTCTTCATGCTGTGGTGACCCCCACCAATCATAAAATTATTTTTGTTGCTACTTCATAANTGTAACTTTGCTCCTGTTATGAATCATAATGTAAATATTTTTGGAGACAAAGGTTTGCCAAAGGGGTCTNGACCCACAGGTTGAGAACCATTGGTCTAGGTTNCCACAGAACCTTCAATTCTTCAGAAAGCCTAAAAACCAAGCTCCCTCCCAAATCTTCATCAGCAGCCTTTTTCAGAATCTCCAGAATCATTTTACTCTCTTATAACTATGATTGCCTAAACGCACTTCCATCTTCCCGGGGAGATGTTGTGTTCACACATTAGGNTAGNNGTCCTCAGANGCCCACCTGAGAAGAGGATGTCTTG
>LZPO01076097.1:62820-77347 GCA_001675575.1 Neotoma lepida
TCCTCTCCTTTTTCCTCTCTCTGTTCACACTTGTCAAACCTCCTGGGACTTCAGCATGAACTGCTAGCCTAGCAACCAGTTGTCTTCAAAGGCCATTTACGACCTCTCTCACAGGAGTTGGCAGTATTCCTTTTGTCCAAACACCAGTCATTTCCAATNGATGTCCTCTTCTCATCTCAAAACCCACATATCTGCATCATGGTCTTCCTTGTGACACTGTCTCCTTTGTCATGCTCAGTGTTGTCATTGTCATTGAGACTGCAGTTAAACTCCAAGAACCTCTCTGTTGACTCTTGGTTTTCCATGCCTAAGATCTATCTTTCACAACATCATCTGCCCCTTGCTCTCAGTTCTTCCTGGACTTGCTGACCCAGAACTGCCTCACCGTGCTCCAGCCAATCACATCCGGGCTGTTGGAGTTACATGNTTTTTCCCTTTGTTAAGGTTCCCTGTGTAAGCTTTCAGCCCTAGCTTGAGTCTAACGCCCCCTCCCNACAAGAATTCTCATGGCACTCACAGTGCCACCTTTCCCACCANGTGAACAAAGGACTCACCTGAAACTAGCTCCCCATGGAAAGTCTAACACACCCTTCCATGGTCATCTTTTGTTTTACAGATAAGGTAACTAAACTCAAAAAAATGTTCAGTGACTTGCCCAACGTCATCGCCCCTAATCTGTGATAGGGACATTGGGAACCAAGAACTTTTACCTGTAGTCCGGTTTACAAAGTCAAGCTTTGATTACCAAAGAGGCCATCATCTTTGCAGCCGCCTATATGTTCAGTGGAGTATTGGTGCATCATAAACATTTAAAAATCGGCAGTGATGTGAAAAGAGAGAAGAGCAGGAAGGAAGAGGGAGAAGAGTCCAGAAGCACAACTAACCACTGGAGCTCAGAATCCGTGGGTCATCATGGCTGGCCAGCAGCCAAGGCCCACCACCCACACCAGCACTTTCGGACAGAAAGGTTGGCTGTGCCTGGACGACACCTGGAGACCACAGGAACACCCTGTCCCAGCCTCCAAGTTCCTGCCCGCCTTGACCAGCACTCGGGGACTTTCCCAAACCAATTCTTGCTGTGTGGTTGGTGACTCAGAACCATCGCTGTTGTCCAAGGTATCATCTGTAAAGTGCTTCCTTGGAAGAGAAAATGTTTGGGACAGCTGGAAGGGGAGCTCCCGGGCTGCAGCCACAAGGAGCCTTGTTGTGTGTGTGAGAACACAGGCTCCTTATTTCCTTCTCTTCCCCTCGGCTGTGTTTATTTAAAGCTCCACTGCCACTGTGGGGTGCGTGCCCAGAACTCCAGGCAGGGCCCTTGGCAGCAGCAGGGAGCAGGCCCAGCACTTACTGCAAGGACCACAGTAGTCATGGGCACAGGCCTCAGGCCAGGAACCAGGGAGTCCAGCCAGGACAGTGGAAGGCATTGGGCAAGAGCTATTATTGTGTCCAGGGCCACCCTCTAATTATTGTGTTGGCTGTTATGATTTCTGTTTCTATTGCCATTTCTCTTAGGAAATCTGTTTCCACTGGTGTCTTACACAAGGAGAACTTTAAAATATTATACATAATATGTATTTGTATTTATATGCAATCTTATATGGATGTGTTGCATATATTTATTTGTGGATTTATCCTTCTTTTTTTTGAGACAAGATATTAATATGCAGCCTAAGTTAGCCAGGAACTTATGATTCCCCAGCTCCACCTCAACATCACTAAATGTATGTATTTGTACATATATTCTCATATATATACATGTGCATTTATATATGTATGTGTGTGTATATTTTTTTATAGAGAGATGTATGATAATTTATACATCAGCTAGGATGCTAGGCTTATCTCTCCAAGGCTCTTAGGAGTGAAACTGATGGTGTTGCTTTCCCAGGTAGCTCAGGAGAGAGGGTAGTTGATGGATTACAAGCCTCCTCTAGGGCAAACTAACACTTTTTTCTTTCAAATAATTAATTAATGTGTATGAGGGGGAGGGCTTTGGGGTGCCTGTGCTTGTGGAAGTCAAAAGACAATTTATTGAAACTCTTTCTCTCCTTCTATTATACGGGTCCAGAGAACAAAACTCAGGTCATCAGGCTTGGTGACAAGCACCTATCTCACTAGCTGAAGACTTGAATTAGAAGTATTTGGAAACAGAACCTCAGGAGGGCTGCTCACTCCTTGTCTGCCCCTTCGCTCAAAAAATTCCTCTCAGTACCTTCACACTGGATCCCCCCCACACTCCACTATCCTATGCTCAGTCAAGTATTGTTGTTTTTGCTCTTTACTCTTTTGGGGGGCCCACCACCCAGATCCCAAATAAATCACACATGGAGATTTATTGTTACTTATAAAGCTTGGCTTGTTTCATGCCAGCTTTTCTTAACTTAAATTATCCCATCTACCTTTTGCCCCTGGGCTTTTACCTTTCTTTTACTTTTGTAGTTCTTACTTTCACTCTCCGTGGCTGGCTGTGTAGCTGGGCGGCTGGTCCCTTGCGTCTTCCTCCTTCTCTCACTCCTTGATCTCTCTTGCTCTTTTCCTCCTTCTCCTCCCAGATTTCTCCTCCTATTTATTCTCTCTGCCTGCCAGCCCCNNCTATCCTTTCTCCTGTCTTACNACTAGCCATTCAGCTCTTTATTAGACCATTAGGTGTTTTAGACAGGCACAGTAACACAGCTTCACAGAGTTAAACAGATGCAACAAAAAAGAACACTACACATCTTTGCATCATTAAACAAATGATCCACAGCATAAACAAATGTAACACATCTTAAAATAACATTCTACAACAATCAAGAACTGAGGAGGAAGGAATAGACTCCAGTCAAGGGGCCTAGGCTCTCCACCACTCACCTGTGAGGACAAAGGGTATGCTAGGCTGACCTCTCCAAGGCTCTTAGGAGTGAAATTGATGGTATTGCTTTCCCAGGTAGCTCAGGAGGCAGAGTAGCTGATGGATTACAAGCCTCCTCTAGGGCAAATACTTTTTCCTGAGAATGAGTCCATGAAAAGGGTACACTATATGACACACCGAGGCTCCCCCCCTNCCCAATACCACCAAGACAAATGAAGAGGTGTTGGAGAGGTGGGAAAGATGGAAAAGCAAATAGGTTTGTNTTTTGTCTTGGGTTTTTTGGGGGNGGGTTGTTTGGTTTGTTTTGTTCTTATTTTTGTTTGTTTGCTCACTTGCTTGCTTTTTTTTCTTTATGTTTAATTTTTTTAAATTTTCTTTTGTGGGGAGTGCTATAGGGGTAAGGGGAGGATATAGGGGGACCAGGAGGTAAGCAGAATTGGGGTGCATGATGTGAAACTCCCAAAGAATCAATGAAGAAGTTAATTTTTCAAAGAAGAAGAAGAAGGAGTCCATGGCTTGTAAGAAGCAGCCAGGCTACTGTGCCAGTCTGACCCTGCTCCCTAGACACGGATCACCATGTGTGTTTATTAAACCATCACCAGTTCTCCTAGAGAGCATCTGCTTGCCAGCAGCAATCAGGAGTGCCTTGCTTTGGCTTCAGCCATTTTCACTTCCATGCCNCCAAAAGAAGCTCCAGAGGCCAGCGGGAAACAGGCNCTTCAGAGTTAGGAAACTTATCTTGATAGTTACCACAGAGTGCTTCCCAAGCTAAAGGAANAAAAAGAATATGCTTAGCTCTCAGAGATGCTATGACTCTGCTGTGGTAGGCAGTTATTCAACTACAGATGGGCTCTGNCTCAGTTTTTCCTAGTCAATTGAAATCAAAACTATCTTTTCAGTGTTCACCCTACCAGTNGCTGGTAAGACACTGGGTATTTAGAGAAAGAGGGGCATTGTTACAGGTGACTGTTTTTAAATTTGATGACATNTTTTTTCTCTATCAAGAATGAAANTGCAGTGAGGGCTGNGGATTATAACTCAGTTAGTAGAGTGTTTGTCTAGCATGCAAAAAGGCTTAGGTTCAATCCCCAGCACTGCATAAACACGCCATAGTGTATATTATGGTAGAGGCAGAAGGATCAATAGTTCTAGGTTATATTTGACTAAATAGAAAGTTTGAGTCAAATCTGGGATACATGAGATAATGCAATGAACATGTAGTTACCTGTAATTTTTTTAAGTTAAATTCTCTCCTTGAAATAAACCCATACCA
Organism: Neotoma lepida; assembly: GCA_001675575.1. Classification (NCBI taxonomy): domain Eukaryota; kingdom Metazoa; phylum Chordata; class Mammalia; order Rodentia; family Cricetidae; genus Neotoma; species Neotoma lepida. The sequence continues at coordinate 66,945 of LZPO01076097.1, forward strand.
TGAAAGGGAGTCTATGCCAGACATTGCCTGGATGGCCAAGAACCAGAGACTGGATACCACAGAGACCTAGGGTATAACCAAACATGACTAGCAAAAAAAATCAATTAAATGATCCCTAATGATATTCTGCTATACTCATAGATCAGTGCCTTGTCCAGTCATCAGAGGGACTTCCTCCAGCAGCAAATAAGAGCAGATGCAGAGACCCACAGCTAGACATTATGCAGAGAGAGTCTAAATTGGAGATCTCCATCAGGTCCCTTCCCTTGGAGACTGGGNAACTCCACCCNAGAGGGTGAGGGAAGATTGTAGGAGTCAGAAGGAATGNAGGATACCAGGAAAACACAGTCCNCTGAATCAACTAAGCAGGGCACATATGGGCTCAGAGACTGAAGCAGAAAACAAGGGACCTTNGTAGGTCTGTACCAGGCCCTGTACATATATGTTATGACTGTTAGTTTGGTGTTTTTGTAGGACTCTTAACAGTGGGAGCCGGTGTGTCTCTGACTCCTTTGCCTGCTCTTGGGACTCTTTTCTCCTATTGAGTTGCCTTGTCCAGCCATGATATGAGGGCTTTTGCCTTGTTCTGTTGTATCCTGTTTTGTTGTGTTTGGTTGTTATCTGAAGGAAAATGGAGAGGAAGAGGATCTAGTGGAGAGGAGAGGTAGGGGGAGCTGGGAGGAGTGGAGGAAAGGGAGATTGCAGTCAGGATAAATTGTTTTTTAAGTTTTATTTTTATTTTATTTTTCTGAGTGTCCTGTCTGTGCACCATGTTCATACACTGCAATGCAAGCCAGAAGAGGGCATTGATTTGGGATATACTGTATGAGAGGAGAATCTATTTTCAATTAAAAAAAGAATAAAGGAAAGAAGATAGATTAGAAAGAAAGAAAGAAAAAGAAAGAAAGAAAGAAAGAAAGAGAGAGAGAGAGAGAGAGAAAGTGAGAGTAGTGTGATAATACTGTGACTGTGACACCTAAGAAGCAAACCTTTGAGAATGTCTTTGAGGGACTGTCTTGATTGTGTTAACTGATGGGAGAAAACCCATCTTCACTATGGACCAGACCATTCATTCCCTAGATGGAGGATCCTGGACTGTGTAAAGTGGAGAGGGCAAGCAGAACACTAGCACACAGGGCTCACTCAACTGGAGCTAGAAAGTCTGAAATTTGCCAGCAGGCCAGCTTTCTGGAATTGAGCTAATCCCCATGTCCTCAGTTTTCCCATCTGTGAGATAGGGTTGATATAATACATCATAGCAGGNTTGTGGTAAAGATAAAGGGGAAACCATGCTTGCAGAGTTCATGGCACAACACTTGGCTGCTGACAGCAGTGTCTTCTTCCTCNTCATTCAGTGTAGAGGACTAGCCTTTAATANCAGATTCCTGGTCTCCACACTCCACATCTCACTCCTCAGTCTGCCGATGGTGCCTGGCTTACAATGGCTTAACTTGTAGCCTTCTAATTGTTCAACTTTCTGATGGTGAGGAAATGACATTCAGAAGAAACCATACATGCATGTTGAGCCCTTTCCAGGTAGCAGTTCACAGTGCCATCCTCTCTTGGGATGGAAGGGAGTGGTAGCTACAGCTCCGGTCATCCCCACCACCAGAAGAGGAAGTTTCGACAGCACAGCAGGCTATGTTGCTAAAATGGGCTGTTCAGGAGCCTACGTGTGTTCAACTTACAATATTTTCAACTTGGGCTTAGCATATTGTAGCCCCATTGTAAGTTNAGGGGCATCTGCCCATGGTTACTTTAGGCTATAAGAGTGTCTTAGTTATGGTTACTATTTTTGTGATGAAACACCGTGACCAAAAGCATCTTGGGGAGGAAANGGTTTATTTCACTGACAGTTCCATATGTTAGTTCATCATCAAAAGCCATGAAAGCAGGAACCTAGAGCTGATATGGAGGCCATGAAGGAGAGCTTCATACTGGCTTGCTCTCCATGGCTTGCCCGGCTTGCTTTCTTATAGAACCCAGGACCACTATCCTAGAGATGGCACCACCCACTATGGGGTTGGGTCCAACCCATCAATCACTAATTAAGAAAATGCCTTACATCCAGATCTTATGGAGGCATTTTTTAAATTGATGTTCCCTCCTTTCAGATGACTTTAGCTTGTGTCAAGTTGGCATAAAACTATCCAGCACATAATGCAGAGAGTTACTGAGTCATTACATGGAGGGTCACAACAAATCAAGAATCAAAAACAGAAAGTCTATTTACAGGGAGGGAAATTACGGGGGTAAGAAAATTAATGTAGTATCTCCCTTGGCCATCTCAACAAAAATGTTCAGAAGGTGACCTTGCCCTNAGCTACACCAGATTATCAGGACCTCATCAACAAGGACCATAGNCTGGAGCATAAAGTCTGGAAACAAGGGCTCAGTAACTTTGGTTTCATCTGAGGCTTCTACCCTAAGCTTGTTGAAGNCCACCTTCTCCCCATTTCTTCCTATGCACATGAATGCTCTCCATCTATCTATCTATCTGTCTGTCTGTCTGTCTACCTACCTGTCTCTCTCTTTCTCATCTGTCTCTGTCTGTCTCTGTCTCTGTCTCTCTCTCTCTCTGGTATATGTGTGTGTGAGTGTATGTGTGTGTGTGTGAGTGTACGTGCAAATGCACACACTCATGTCCTCTGCTTTCTTCTTTTTATAAGATTTTTATAAGATTGGATTCACCAGTGATGACTGCATTTTTAGTTTAAACCTTTTTAAAAGCCCTTTCTCCAAGTATACTCACATTCTGAGGTTCTGGAGGATTAAAACATTAACATCTGAATTTCATATGGAACATAATTCATGCCACCTAACTTACCAGTCACACTCACACAGTGACACTAGTCTATGTGACTGCCATACACACACACACACACACACACACACACACACATCACAATGAATACACACCAATCCTTAAAGGGACCTGGCCCTGCCTATGCTTTTAATTGCTCACGCCACAGGAAGTGATGAAAGACTTGGATCAGTAGCCCATATATACATGCACACATGTGTATGTGTCCCTTACGGTCAGTGTCCCACAGCTCAGGCTTGGCATTGCAGCCTACAGAAACTAAGCCATGGAAGAGTTGAGTCAGTGATAATGTCAGCCTGGTTTTCTAGGGCCTCAGGATGGAAAGGAAGCATCCTGCATAACAATCAGGGTGGATCAGGGTCCTCTTAGTTCTCTTGTCTATAGAAACACCAACTGCATTGCAGTTTACAGCGAATAAGCAGCACCTCAATTCAACAGCCCCGAGTGTGCGAACTGTAGCAATAAGGGCCATGCATTTCCAAGAGAAGAAACACAAGCATTTAATCATCACAAAAGGCAAGCGGAAAAAGCATCTAAAGACTGCTAACAAAGAAGTCGAACCACTCTAAATTCTGAACAGGTTTCTAACTCCAAAAGGGCAGCAAATCATGTTACTTATCATTTAAAAATAACTGGGATTTAAGAAATGAAATTAGACAAGTGATTAATGCATCAACTTGAGCCAGAGTTCCTTTGATAGTTGGAAGAAAATAAAAGCCAGCCAAGAAATAAACATTTCAAATTCAGGTGCTCTACAATCTGTGCTCCAAATGTTTCCCTGAGTTTGGGAAGAGGTGGCCTGCTCTGCATACACAGNAACCAGCTTCCTGGCTCCAGTAAGTTACCTTCAAAATAAGAGCATGGGCAGAAGAAGCAACAGCCACCATGGACAAAAGGCCTGCTGAGACAAACACGGAAGCCGGGGCTGGGCCAGGAAATAGGTTGGTGGAGAAGGTCCTTGGGGTGTTGTAAAGACACCTTTGTGGTTTATTTGCTTGTTTGCTTGATTGGTTGGATGGTGGGTTGNTTGGTTGGTTGGCTTTTTAACTTGTTAATTCTATTTATATTAGAAATCCAAGGATAGCAAAGAGTCTTTTGACATAGTAAGAAAAAAACAAATGTGCNTGATAGAATAGTTTATGTAAAGCGACAGAAAGAAGCATGTGGTGAGTTAGGGAAGGGTTCCTTTATCCNTTTCTACTTGCAACTAGTTTGAACCTAAGGAATGTTTGCACAATCCAAAGTATATAGGTACAGAAAAGTAGACACCAAATCAAACATTTATTGATAATAAACCATAAATGAATATCTTATTAAAGAAATCTTTGGCATACACACAATTTCGCCCCCATGTAAAGACAAAAGTAAGTTTATAGACTAACGAGATGAATGAGCTTCTTTTTACATAAAAATAAAGAGATTTTGGCTGAATATGGGATGATGCAAGGTACATGGTCTTCAGTGTTCTGCAGAGTTGGTAGATATTTTAATTTCCAATTGCCTGTCCTGAGAACATTATTCTGCATAAATCCATGAAACAAAATGGCAAAAGTATATTTAGGGCCATTTCAGTAATTATTGGAAATTCTGTTCTAATCCCAAGCCAAACTTCGTCTAATTGCTTTTGATGGAACTACTTTCAGGAACTCAAATGGCAATTTTTAAAAATCAAACATTCTAATACAATACAATACAAAGATACACTAAATGGATACTTATGTGTGTTCCTGGTGGTTATGTTGTCCCTGGTGCTTATGTGTGTCCCTGGTGCCAGAAGAGGGAGTCAGAGCCTTTGGAACTGCAGTTATACAAGGCTGTGAGCCATGATGTGGGTACTGGGAACAGAACCTGGCTCCTCTAGAAGAACAGCCAGTGCTCTGAACGGCTGGGCCATTTTTCCAGCTCAAGATAAATTTTTGAGGAAGTGTCTTCGATAGGGTATCTATTGCTGCAATGAAACACCATGACCAAAAGCAAGTTGGGGAGGAAAGGGTTTATTTGGCTTACACTTCCACACTGTACCATCACTGAAGGAAGTCAGGACAGGAATTCAAAACAGGGCAGGAACCTGGAGGCAGGAGCTGATGCAGAGGCCATGGAGGGGTGCTGCTTACTGGCTTGCTCCTCATGGCTTGCTCAGCCTACTTCTTTATAGAATCCAGGCCCACCAGCCCAGGGATGGCACCACGNACAGTGAGCTGGGCCCTCCCCTATAAATCACTAATTAAGAAAATGTTCTACAGGCTTGCCTACAGCCTGATCTTATGGAGGCATTTTCTCATTCTCCCTCCTCTCAGATGACTTTAGCTTTTGTCAAGTTGACATAAAACTATCCAGCACAGGAAGAAAATATATTTAGCCTGACTGAAAGATTATACAACATATATATCTATCAAACATGACACAGTACCAAATAATATGTACAAGTCTTATGCTTGTATGTATCTGTAAAAAAAAAAAAAAAAAAAGGTTAATTTGTGGCTGAGAACGAAGCTCAGCTGGTGGAGTGCTTGCCTAGCAGCACCAGGTAAAATCCAAGCGCGGTGATGCCCACCTGCAGTCCCAGTATCCGGGAGGTGAAGGTGGGAGCATCAGAAGTTCAAAGTCATCTTTGTCTACATACCAAGAACAAGACCAGTTGGAATAAAAGCCCCCTCACAAATAATAATAGTAATAATAATAATAATAGATTTGCTTTTTTAAATGTCAAATTTTAAAACCTGAAAGACAGTCACAGGATAAACTAAAAAGTCAACGGACAAACAAGGGTCCACACTGTCAACAGAGAGTCCAAAGGGGGGCTGCCTGCACTGCAGACTCCTTACTTCATCTTTTAAATCAACACAAAAGAGGAGGAGGAAAGGAGAGAGAGAGAGAGAGAGAGAGAGAGGAAGGGAGAGAGGGAGAGAGAGGAGACTGGGAATTCAATTCACTGCTCTCTTCTGGGCATCATGATCCTCATTTACAAAAGCGAGGCCTGGCAGCAGATTGTCTAACTACACAGCTCTTAGCCTAACCAGTTTCCCCCAGGCCCAGCCAAAGGTCTTTGTCAGTCCTATTTTCAAAGGAAACCAGAGATTTGGCAAACTGTCCTGCCCCATCTTGCAGTGCTCCAAAGCCTGGCAGCTGGAGTGCCCTTCAGAGCTTTGTCCACACAGCGTTAGCCAAGATAGGGTGACTGTGCTTCCAAACTCAAAGGCCTAGTGGTGGGCTTCCACCTGCCCCAGTGACTGATGCTGACATTACTCCTAACTTCGCCATAGCAAGGAATAACAATACTCACTTCATGGGGCTGAGGATCAAGTGAAAAGCAAGTACAATCCTTTCGGTACACAGCAAGCTGTCAGTGCACCAATTCCCTTGCTGTCTCCTTAAGTCAAAGCCTGCAAATGTTTCTTCCCAGAGTACTAGAGGGAAGCAGTAGCATGTCAATCCTGAGCAGCAAGGGATTAAAAAAACAACAACAGAAGACCAGGATTTCACTTGGGAGAAAAGTGTGTGGCTTCCCTCTTCAGTAGACTCTACTTCTTTACCACATTTCCTTTAAATGAATGTTAAAAGTTCTTTGACATTGAGAGAACACAGCTGTTGGCCTGAGAATGTGACCCAAAAGCCCACCCTCAATAGAAGGTAGGCTGGGATTACTAAATTGACATGTTTAATCTCTACAGCAGACCAATGGAATGTAGATAGAACTGACTGAAGGATTTCCCCCCCATTTTGGACTATTTCCAATAGAGAACATATGACACCTTCCTGGCAAAGGTTAATCTCTACAAATAAGATGACGCTAAAANTGGGATGATATCAAAACAAAGACTGTGGAACTTTTGACTGCCCTCTTCCCTGCACCATCCCCAAGACATCAATAAAGCACAATACGGTGAAAATAATAACAAAGAGTTAACTGCATCCGGTAAATCCCCTCTAGATACATGCTTCCTACCACCACCACCACCCCTTCGATTTTCTTCTTGTTTATTTCTTAAGATATATTTTCACTTTAATAATGTTTATGAAATTTTCCATCAGGCAAAAATTAAAATGATCCATCACCCACACTGCCCAGACAGCCTTTGCTCACACTGAAACAGTGAAAGAAAAGGGACTCATCCAGGCAGTTCCTCTACCCATGTGAGCCAAAGAGTAAGTGTAGACTGTTTCAGACTATGATGGGAGTTTATCACCAACTATACTCACACTTCTCCTTGTTCCCNTAAAAGTAAAAAATGTTCAGAGTCCCTTGGAGAGCCTTATAGAAGTATTTCAATGCATACCTTAGCCTTCATGTATCTTTTTAAACTACCAATGAANGATGGTGCTAGNCTCTAGATAACCCATGTTTTGTCTTCATTTGTGTTATAGATTGAACTGTGTTGTTCCTAACATTCCTGTGAGGAAGTCTTAACCCCCAGAATTCCACAGTATAGCTAAATTTGGAAATATAGGAAACTAGGATTGTGAGGGCAGGCTCTAATCCCATCTGACTGGTGTCCTTATTAGAAGAAGACACACAAAGCCCCCTTGGTGCACATGCACACAGGGACAGCATAGGTGGAAGTAGCAGGAATGCAGCCATCTGCAAACCGAGAGAGGATTTGGAGGAGCCGTCCTACCTAAGACGCCTGGATCTTGGACTTTCAGCCTTCAGAACTGTAATAAAATGAACTTGTGCTGTTTAGTCTTGACCCTACCCCATGTGGGGGAAGCCGTAGCTAGCTAATACAACTTCTTAGTATTTNTCTGTAATACATCTGCTTAGGAACGTGCCTCATTTCATCATAGAAATTGCCAGTTCCCTTCACTTCCGCTCTGTTAATTAACATTTATATTTATTCCAAGTTTTTGACAATTTCAAGCTATATTGCCACAAACATCTTTGCACTGATGTCTTGGGGTAATTTCACATCTTTATAAAGTGAATTCCCACAAACAGAAATGTGGGCACAGTGTATAAATGCACACATACATAAGTTCAACAGCTTCAAATTGCCCTTCAATTTGTTGTACTTCCTCCAAAAGTACTTTAAAATGCAATTTTCAGATCCAAATAAATGGCCAGCAACATGGTGTGTGTGTGTGTGTGTGTGTGTGTGTGTAAATGGAGGGGGGAGAAAAAGAATAAGAGAGAGAAAGAGAATGGGAGAGAGGGAAAGAGACTAGGAGACAGAGGGAGACATGGATAGAGGGGGAGAGGGGAGAAGGGAGAGAGAGAGAAGGAAAGAACTTTTAAATTTTCAGTAACCCAAAAGCTTCAGGTGAGCACATTATTTTTTTTTATGTACCTATGAATAATTCTGAGCACTTAGAAAGATTCTGACATCACAGCCTTGGGGTCAGCTTGGATTTGGGTACTGTCATTTCCTAGCTATGTGATTCCTGACTTCTCTGGGTACCAGNCTCCTCCTTATGCAAATGAGATAGCAAGTGAAGTTGCCTCAATGTAGGTTACAGGTATAGATAGATGTTAGTGCTTGGCACAGTGTTTGTAAGACAGCAAGCCCCAATGNTCTTAAAGTTGTTGCTAAAACAATGTCGACTATACCTGGTTTCTGATGATGCTACTCCTTCTGCTGAAGCTCTGGTCTCCAATGTGGTTGCCTTAGGAAACAGAAAGGAATTGAAGGAGTCATGGAAGTTGTGTGAGATCATAAGTATGAGCTCCCAACCCATTATGANCAGCATCGTTCATAAAAAGACACATTAGAAGAGCTTCACCCCACTNCCACAAGAGAAGTCTCTTGAGTGCANGCCCCAACATGGGCTNCGTGGAAGAGAGGAGGCCTCACATTGAAGCCTGCCATGCTAGTGCCTTGCCCTGGGGTAGCCCAAGNAAGCAAACACATCCTGTTCATGTATCTTTTTCTCACATCTCCACCCAGCCAGAGTTTTTCTTACTGTATGAGTTTTCCTCTCCCAATGAAGGATACACGGTGTTCTTATTTTCTCTCTGTTGCTGTGATAGACACTGTAATCAAAGCCACTTAGGGAAGGGGAGGGTTTATTTCANCTTACAGTTGCAGGTCACACTCCATCCTTGAGGGAAGTCAGGGCAGGAGCCCTGACTTTTCAAGAAGGGACAGAAACCATGAAGGGATGCTGNTTGCTGGCTTCCTCTCTGGCTTTTTTTCAGACTCATGCTTCGCTGCTTTTCTTTTGCATCCCAGGACCACTGCCTAAGGACAGTGCCTCCCACAATGGACTGGGCTCTCCTGCATGAATTAACAATCAAGACAGTCCCTCACAGACATGCCCACCCAACTGATAAAGATAGTTACTCAGTTGAAATTCTTTGCCTGTGACTTTAGATTGTATCAGGTTGACAGTCAATGCTAACTAGGACAGATGAGTTAACNAACGGACCCTGGTTGGAAAACAAGACTGTGTGATATTGTGGTCCACTTGGGTCTTCCCACCATGACCCATGCAAGAAGCAGTAGAGGTGGAATGCTACAAGGCCTGGAGATGGAAATATGAATGAAGTGGTACTGGAGGTAGAATTTTGAGATTTAAATAGTCTAGTTTTAAAAAGGTTTGNAAAATTCTAGTCCTCAATGCCAGCACAACTATANAATTCAACAATCTCCTTTGCAGACTTCAGCACAGGGCCCCTTCTCTGGACATGTGACTCTTTTTACACATCATTTTCTACTGAAGGAAACTGTAGAGTATCAGTTACTGCCCACCTTTGCTCATTTCCACATCAAAATCTGGGTACTGAAATGTACTTTTTCCAATTTAAATCCGAAATTGTAATTTAATATGGAGCTATTGTAAGTAGCAGAGGCTGACAAGCTTGTGCCTTTCACTTCTACCAGAAAGAAACGCACATATTGATTCCACATTTTTGGATATGCTATCCACACTAAGTTAGGGACCAGATAGGAGAAATGGCTAATTTGAAGTCCATGAATATAAGCTTTAGAACATGAATGTATAGGGATACACGGGGTAATTGGGAAAACAGACACACAAAAACTGCACACTATCTGACAGACCCCATTAAATCAGCAGAATGACTAAAGAGGAGACAGTGGAGTGTGAATCTTAGAAGTNCAGTCTCACAGGTTCAAAACCTAAGCCTACCACTTCACTGGCTGTATGATTATGGCCAGGATAATTTCCCCTTTAGGACTCAGCTTTTCCAGCTATGAAACAAGAATGATGTTACCCTACCTTGTCAAGCTGTGAGAATTATGTAAGCCGAAGACTAGAATGCTTCACCTGTAATGAACACAAGGGCACAGGTCTAAAACCTCAGAATTTGGGAATCAAAAGTAGGAGGATCTGTAATTCAAAGCCAGTCTATATATTAAACTCTCCCCTCCCTCCCNAAAAAATGAAAATAGGAATGAGAATATAGGTCATTCAGCAGAGTGGTTGCCTAATATGCACAAAGCTCTGGGTTTGGTTCCTGGCACCATATAAAACCAGGCCTAACAGCTCCTGGTTATAATCCCAGCACTCAGGAGGGAAACCAGAAGGATCAGGAGTTCAAGATCATCCTTGGCCGTGTAGTGAGTTTGAGACCAGCTAAGGCTACCTGGACCATGGTTCAAAAAAGAAAGGGAAGGAGGGA
>LZPO01076098.1:0-11032 GCA_001675575.1 Neotoma lepida
GGGAGGATGGATCAGACAGGGTTTCTCTGTGTAGCTCTGGCTGTCCTGGAACTCATAGACCAGGATGGTCTCAAATTCAGAGATCCACCTGCCTCTGGCTCCCAAGTGCTGGGATTAAAGGCATGCACCACCACCACCCGACCACCACAAACAATTCTTAGTCACCATGTGGGTGCTGGAAATCAAACCTGGGTCTTCTAGAAGAGCAGCCAGTGCTTTTAACTGCCTAGCCATCTCTTCAGCCCCAGGCATGGGCTTCTTGAGCAGCTGTGCTGTCCTCTGTGGCCAGAGCCAGAAGGAACATATTGACACTGCCCAGGGGCTTTGGGGACCTCCTCAGGGAAGCACTGAGCCTCTCCCCAGTTGGTCTGCCTGTTGGAATGCAGGCTGCTCTTTGCTTCATGGAGAGAGCTCCATTAGAGTGTCCCTACTAAGTAGGTAGTCACTCCTGTGTGCCATTTGCCATGTGCTTTTCCCAGGGCCACTGAGAAGTCAAACTTGAAGTATAATCAGGCTTAGGGTACTCTGCTCCATCCAATCTAGACAGTCCTGAAACTAACTTTGCCATCTCCCCACCACAGCACAGCACAAGCTCACTTTCCCAGCTCTGCTTTACTGTGTTTCCTTCTCCGAAGATTCTAGTTGTGGCTTTGTGATCCAAAATGAGTCCCAAGGCATGGTCACCTTCCTCTCAGTACCCCTCAGCAGGGGCTTGCCAGAAAGGATGTGGCTGCCTCTGCCAGAGACTGTTCAGTTCTCCCACCCTTTGAAGTCCGGCTGTCTGCAGGGTGAACCGTGGTTGTCTCAAAGACTTCATTCTGAAGCCATAAATACCAACGTCTCTGAAATGGGACAGCACAGGAAGTTAGGGCAAGGACACTTGCTCTTTCATGTCCCAGAAGTGAAAAGTGGCCTGCGGCTACAGGGTGCCTGGACATCATGTGGCTTTAGGGGCCAGCCATGACTTAGACTCTCATGCCTCCACAGCCATGGCTCTGCCCATCCCATCAGACCTGGGACCCTTCCCGGCTAGAAGCAGAATAAGGTCCATGTTGTAGGAGGCAGACAGCTGGGACAAATGTGGCAGTGTGAGCCCTTCTGTAAGGCTTGGGACACCAGAATCACTTTCTCATCCTGACTACCTGTAACAGGACACCTGAGGGTATGAACACAGTTTGTGAAACAGGTCCACCAGTTTGAAAAATGGTTTGGCCAGATCTACTAAAGCTGAAGATAGACTTCGTGCCTGCAGTGTTCCATTGGTAGGTGTCATTCAGCATAAGCACATGCCTGTGTCTGCTGCTGACTGTCCAGCAAGACCTACCAAAAGCACTGATCAGGATAAGGTCGGCCACAAGCTGCCAAATGTCCAGCATGGGTCGTTCACATATTGGACACTACACAACTTGAATGTTTTAGTTACCCAAATAACAAGGTGACTCTTAGTATGAACAGAGTATAAACTGGAAGATTCCACTTTATGTAATATTCCAAGATAGACAAGATTGATAGTGCTGAGGCCCAGGGAGGCCCAACATAACTGGTATAAGTTGTATTTTATTCATTGACCTGGTAAAGTAGTCCTGACCATACTCAGTTTGGAGTGTGTCACTTTTGTTAAGTGTCATTTACTGCAAGGTTGTTAAGTGAAAGCCAAAAGGTAAGTACAAAATGTGGATGTAAGAAACGACTAACATTTGTTAGTGGATGCTCACATGGTTCATGTGTGCTTTCACAGTGGCTGTTCTGTATGGGCACCTTATGACCAGAGAGTTGCCAGAGTAGGCAAGAGAAAGAACAGACTTTTAGCTGGTCAGGGTGGTACACACCTTTAATATCAGCACTCTGGCAGCAAAGGTAGGTAGATCTCTGTTTTGGGCCAGCCTGATTCACCAAGTGAGTTCCAGGCCAGCCAGGGTTACATAATAGTGAGACCCTGTCTCATAAAAACAAGAATGGACTTTTACCACTAGTATCACAAACACTGAAAATGTACTCCAGCTGATTCCTGCCTCTAACTCCACTGCTGGTGTTCTTACTTATTCTCTTTACCTGTATGTAGAAGGGAGTATCTCATGCTAATAAGAAGGCACTGGGTACCATGGAGAAAGTCCAGCAGCAGCTAGAGGTGGGTTGATACCACCCCTGCCTGCTGTCCTGACCACTGAGTAGTCACATGCCCAGCTGCTGGCCCACAGAGGCTGGAGACAGAGGTCTGCCCTGATGTGGTTCCTGGCTCCAGGGCTGGCATGTGCTCCACAGCGGAAATGGAGCTTCTCAAGGGAAGGGTTGTGCCTTGGGGAGAGGGAAATCCACAAGAGTAAGAGACAATGTGACTTAAGAATGCTGGAGGATAGCCTCAGAATCCCTTCCAGTCGGCTCCCAGGAAAGAAAAGCTTCCTGCCACACCCAGAACTGTAGCTAAAGGAGTTTAGCAAGCTTGGGGCCTTGAGGGACTTGGAGTGCCATTATCCCTGCCAGAGCTCATCTGAGCCCATTAGTCTAGGGCTCTTGTCTACTTTAGCCCTGTCTGTAGTTTCTGCAGTTGCTACTGATTCTGAAAGCTCTCTTTGGTCCAGCCTTGAATTCAAGGAGCTAAGTATGTACACACCCTCAGCTTCAGATAGAAGTGTCACTGCCCTTGGCATGCTTCTAATGGAGAGTGGAGGTGAGGGTGGGAGGTCAGGGTGCGCCTCGTTCACAACCTGTGACTGCCTGAGGCAGAGCAGCATGAGAGACGGAGGACATTGAGGACAACTCAAGAAAGTGACTTAGAGATAGTTTGGAGACTTAATGTAAGCTACACAGGGCAGGTCCTAGTAAGACTGGATGCCTGAGAGGGATTTGGCAAGTCTACAGGGTTTTTGAACACAAAGGAGATGCGGTACCCTATGTTGGAGTTTGGAGCTAGGTTTTCCAGTTTCTCAGTGCTGCTTATGCCCCCTAGAGGCAGTCCAGAGTGCTGGGGCATGTGCCCATCATGTGGCCACCCTCAGGAGGAGGGGCTCTGGGAACTGAGTTAAAAGATTCAGAGAAAGGCTCCATTCTTCCCACGACCTCAGCCTACCCTGGCTTGGGGAAGCAAGGGACCAAGAAATTGGGAGGTGCCAAGTTGAGAAATGTCTCTATCTGAGCCACTTCCTGGGAAGAGGCAGGCAGAAAAGCAGAAGGCTAGGTAGGCTCCTCAGTGAGACTCCATGAGCAGAGCTCAGGGTCTTAGCCAAGAAGTATCTAGACTCTGCTTCTGCCATGCCTAGGCTGACCTCTCCAGCCAGAAAGAGGGCAAGTGTGAAGGAAACTCGGAGAGTGCCCAGATGGAAAGAGGCAGTATGAGGGACACCAGAGACCCCTGATGACACCATGAGCTGAGTAGGACACTGGGAGGCTGATACCGCCTGGAGCTGAAGCCTCCACTGACTGCTTCCTACTTCCTGGACAAGACTATGCCCACTCAGGGGCCTCAGAAGAGGCTTCTGGGTTCTCTCAACTCCACCTCCACAGCCACCTCTCACCTTGGACTGGCCACAAACCAGACAGGGCCTTGGTGCCTGCAGGTGACTATCCCGGATGGCCTCTTCCTCAGCCTGGGGCTGGTGAGTCTGGTGGAAAATGTGCTGGTCGTGATAGCCATCACCAAAAACCGCAACCTGCACTCACCCATGTATTGCTTCATCTGCTGTCTTGCCCTGTCTGACCTGATGGTGAGTATAAGCATCGTGCTGGAGACTACTATCATCCTGCTGCTGGAGGCAGGGGCCCTGATGACCCGGGCTGCTTTGGTGCAACAGCTGGACAATGTCATTGACGTGCTCATCTGTGGCTCCATGGTGTCCAGTCTTTGCTTCCTTGGTGTCATTGCCATAGACCGCTACATCTCCATCTTCTATGCACTGCGTTATCACAGCATTGTGACACTGCCCCGGGCACGACGGGCCATCGTGGGCATCTGGGTGGCCAGCATCTTCTTCAGCACCCTCTTTATCACCTACTACACTCACACAGCCGTCCTAATCTGCCTTGTCACTTTCTTTCTAGCCATGCTGGCACTCATGGCAATTCTGTACGTCCACATGCTCACTCGAGCATGCCAGCATGCTCAGGGGATTGCCCAGCTCCACAAGACGCAGGGCTCCACCCGCCAAGGATTCTGCCGTAAGGGTGCTACCACCTTTACTATCCTTCTGGGAACTTTCTTCCTATGCTGGGGCCCCTTCTTCCTGCATCTCTCACTCATCGTCCTCTGCCCTCAGCATCCCACCTGCAGCTGCATCTTTAAGAACTTCAACCTCTTCCTCATCCTCATCATCTTCAGCTCCATTGTCGACCCCCTCATCTATGCTTTTCGAAGCCAGGAGCTCCGCATGACGCTCAGGGAGGTGCTGCTCTGCTCATGGTGAGCAGGAAGGTGGCTTTTGGTCTCAGGCCAGGGTGCTGGGTGGAGGGTGACAATGATATCCAGTGGCCTGCATCCCGTGAGACCACAGGTACTGTCGTCCCTTCCTGATCTCCGTTTGTCCAAGGGTGGACTAGATGAACTTTAAAATAGAAACACAAACTGCCTGGGACCAGGAAAAAGGGCAGATGTGACTGCAGAGGTCATCCAGGGTAGCTGCAGTAAATGGAAGAAGCAGGGGATGGGGATTCTAGCTCTAGGCAAGGTTCAGATCACGGGCTCCTGAAGAGACAGTCCCTACCTCTGGAGAGCTTCACCTCTACCCACTGACTAGGCAACCCCCCCCCCCAGCTCTTCAGGTCACTCAGACTGGGCCCTCTACTGCTGGGTCAGACAGGAAGTTTCTGAATTAAAAGAATGACAAGAGCCATGAAGGAGCACCACTCCTGGTAAGAGCTTCTGAAGGGGGAATTTGTGATCAGGAAAATCCAGCCATAACCATGCAGTAGGCTGCTTAAGCAAGTGAGGCCTTTCCTCAATAAAGGGACCAGAATTGCAGAATGTGCATCTTGCACAAGGGATCTACCCATCGGCACTGGGGTAGTGGGACTGACCTAAAGACCAGTTGTATATACGGCTCATGGGAATCCCAAGAGGTGGGGACCCAGCTGCTTACCCCCAACAGGCTACTCCAGTAAATGCCTCCTCTGGCTTTGGTAGAGGCTGTTGTCCTATTAGTGACCACAGCCTGTGGCTCTGAGCCAGAAAGCGGTTGAAATGCTAAGCTCAGGTGGAGCCTCATCACTGTCTTCCCTAGCTCTGTCCAGAAGTTGTTTGAAGTTTGAGTGGGAAAAGGGTAGGGACAGCAGTCAGGATAGGAAGAAGGGAGACTCAGAAGCCACAGCTGCCTGCCTGAATTAGGAATCCACAGTCCAAAACGCACCAAGTATCCTTGGCACCAGGCCCTCTTGGCTTCCTCTATATTACTACAAACTCCAGAGCAAGGGGCTGCAGGTTCAAATCCTCCACTTACCTCTATGGTGACAAGACAGTTCAGGCTCCTTCCAGTTCAACCATACACTGCAGCAGGACCACAGAGCCTCAGCCCCTGATATGACCCATCTGTAACCTTGGCCAGAGCCTGCATCTTTCCTGGCCTCATTCCTGTAGCACCTTCAGCCATGGCACAGAGTGCTGTCATCCTACTCTGATCTGCCCTGAGGAGCCTATAGCATAGGACATGCCAGGAGTTGGGATCTATTTCTACTCAACAGTGCCCTTCTGGGAGAGGGTGGTGGTGCCAGTACTCTGCCAGCCTTGGGAAGTATTTAGACTAGGCCTCTCAGAATAGAGGAGGGTGCCTAGGAGCTCAAGGGTACCTGAGTCCCAGGGAGTGGCACATGGGGTGAACTGCAGCTCTTGCTGCTGTGGAATGGCAGAGCCCCAAGCCCTTCTACTGCTACAACCTGGAATTCCTACTGCAGAATCTATCTTGGGTCCCCCACGGATGCTAAGCACTCTATTGTCCTCCTCCCTGGGGTGGCCTCAGTCTGGACTAATACGCCCTCAGCCACCTCTGAGACAGGAAGCAGCATCAAGCCAGACCCTAGCCACACTATCAGCTCCAGCCCTGCTGGACTGAGGGTGGAAGCTGGTTCCCGGCAGGACCAGCCTTTGCTGGAAGATAGGACCGTGAGTCAGCCTTTATCCTGGCACCATAGCTCTCTGGGGACACGGGGAGCTGGCCTGGCCTGATGTCATCTGACAAGGAGGCAGCCCAGGCCTCTGGATATTTCCAAGCATCTTCCCTGTCCAGACAAGGAGACAGAGCCAGATGCTCACCCAGGACTTCTTGAACCAGGCCAGCTGGAAACCAGCTACAGAAAGCCACATCATGGACACGTCGTGGGGGAGGGGCATCTCTTGAGAACAAAAGACCCATTTCTAAACTCAGCTAACTCAGAAGCTTATCCCCAGAGAAGAGGTGTATGCACAGCCACTATCCAGCACACGCCTGTGCAAACTGGACAAAGGCACCGGCAGATTGTTTTTAGCTGCTCTTGTGAAATGAATATTTGTGGACTATCCATGTGTGGTAGTACTGTCTCAGACTCTTCCAGAAGAATTTCTGTCATTGAAATATCAAAAAGTCCTTATAAGGTGTCACTGACTCTAGATGAATATTAAATCAGTGTTGTATGTGAACACATTGCATGTCCTCTTCTGACCATTTGACTCTTCCTCCCAATGGGCCCCCTCCACACACAGTCTCCTTACCTAGGTAGCTCCAGCTCATTCCATGCCCCCTCTTCACCCTCACTTTTACCAAAAGTGAAAAGGAGGGTACCAGTGACATCAGGGATGGTTCAGACAGAAAACACTGCTCAACATCCTCCACTGACTGGCTTGTATGTCTTTATGTGAATTTTCCACGCAGATATTCACGAAGCAGGGTTATTTGCCAGGCACTGTGCATCCCCGCACCCCAGGTACATCTGCACCCTCACGCCAGTCCTTTGGGGAGCAATGGGCTGGTAGCCCTCTCTTCTCCAGAAAACAGAGACCTCAGAGTTGGAGCTATAATCCACCACCCTCCTAACATGCGTTCCCAGGTCTGCACAGAAGTATCAGGGAGGCTCCAGCTTTCCCAGCCTCGCCCACCCTGAGGGACCCAGCAAACTCAGAGAAATATGGGTCTTGATTCTTAAGCACATGAGAGTAAGAAAGACCCTCTTTACAAAGCTGCAGGGTAGGGTTGGGCAGGGACAAAATGGGGAGGGCAGCTACTGGGGTGGGGCACTGAGGGGCCTGGGCTCTATTGTCCCCAGAGCCGAAGGCCCTCCGGCGGCCCCTCCTCCGAAGGCGCGGCCAGACATGCTCCGCATTGTGCGGGCGGATCTCGATCCGTGGTGCTGATGCTGCAGAGCCTGCCGCATTCTGCGGCAGCGCCCCAGCATTGGTCCGCAGCGCTGACATCAGCTGGCGAGGGCGGGGCAGCCTCTTATAAGAGGGCGCGGCGGAGGCCACCGATCCTCCGCAGCCCGCTGT
The DNA here is from genome assembly GCA_001675575.1 of Neotoma lepida. Taxonomy (NCBI): domain Eukaryota; kingdom Metazoa; phylum Chordata; class Mammalia; order Rodentia; family Cricetidae; genus Neotoma; species Neotoma lepida. The sequence goes on from LZPO01076098.1 coordinate 7,442, forward strand.
CCGCCTGCTTCTCAACTCTAGCCGTTTGAAGTCAGCATGAGGGAGATCGTGCACATCCAGGCCGGCCAGTGCGGCAACCAGATAGGGGCCAAGGTGAGGCTGAGTCGTCTGGCGTCCTGCGTCCCTACGAGCGCCAGCCCCGGGGCGGGGGGTGGGGTGGGGAGAGGCTGTTCTGGGAGTCGCCGGCGGAACAAAGGGTAGAGTCCAGCCCCTTGCCCGGCTTTGGGACCCCAGGATCTCCAATCAGCTCCTCTCACTCGCGTCACTCTGCTCCCTGCCCAGGTTGCTGCGGTCAGCTAAGGGCAACTCTTCTTACCCTCACTTCCACCCATTCTGCGCACCCCCCAACACACCGTGGTTCCAGCAGGTACAGAGGATATGGTTGGGGGCGCCGACTGGGCGTGGCCTTCTTGGAGACTGCCACTTAAGCCTTGAGTAAGATGGGTGTGTCGGGCAACTTTGGGTGGGGCTCTCCCCTAAAGCCATAATGACTGTACATACCTGAACCCCCACTGGAGAACTGGACGGTCTTCAAGAAGCAAGGCCGCCCTCACATCCTCAGCCTTGCTCAGATCACCCTCAGCTTCCTTGCCCCACCCTTTTTCTTTGTTGGAGGGGTTGGGCCTGGACTCCGATGACCTTGGTCGAGAACCGGACTCTCCCTATCTGTGCAAATCTCCCATCTCTAACTGTGCCCTCCCAGGGCCTCCCAGTCGGGATTGAGCACAGAACAAAGCCAACTGCAAGGATGGCCTCTATTTCCCCTCTATTGTTAGCCCACCTCCGGGTGTTGGAGCTGAGGCAAAAAAGGGCTGTTGGTGCGGTGACTCTGCATCCCTACTATGATTAGGGAGGTGGCTGTCCTGTTTCCAAGTCCTAGGAGGCTGTTCCTTACTCAAGGTCACACAGCAAGTGGAAGACAGAACCACTTGATCCGCGCAGAAGCCCAGCCTGGGGTTGGGTTGGGTCTGGGTGGGTGGGGTCAGCTGCCTCATTCGTCTCCCTTCTGAACTATTGTTTGAGCTCCGTATTTGAGCTGGAGCTTTGTCCAGGTGGATGCTGGACATGGCTCAGGGATGGTGTATAGCTAGTTCCCAAAGGAGAAGGTGGGGTAGACAGGTCCTGGAAGGGAGGGGACGAAGCAAAGATTACCTCTGGAGGCTGTTGCCATAGAAACTAGGCAGGAACAAAAAGCTAATTACCATGGGTTGGGGCAGTCACGTGGCTGACATGTAAATTGCAAGTTTGGCTCTAGGGTGGAGGTTCCTCTAGTTAGGGGGGAGGGAAGCAGCACCAGGGAGGCTCCCTAATCACAGAGGAGACAGCTGTTCCTATTCTAGAGGGGAACTTGGGGAGGGGGGCGTACAGGGGAAGCCTAGGGCAGGAGCCTCCGATCAAATCAGGACTCCTGGGGTAATCACTGACAGCTGCCCTGGCCTGAAGGGAGGGAGGGTGAGGGCTCATTAATGTGGTCACAGGTGCCAGGCTTCCCTGAACATCTGCTCCTGGAAAGGCCAAGGGTGAGGGGGGGGGGAGGGAAGGTTTGCAATCCTAAGGCCTGACTGGTGCAGTACTATGCCCTCACAAGGGCTCCTGTTTAGCAAGGGCCTAGAAGTCAGGTCCATACCCAGCCTCTGTCCGTCTGTCTGTCCAAGGAGCATGAGCTGTAGAAGAGGCCTGAGTGCTGGACTCAGCTGAGGCTGTTCTGCTTCTCACACTATGGCCCTTAGGTTTCCCCTTTTTTATTCTTTTGGAGGTTTTTGTGTTTTGTTTTGTTTTGTTTTTAATTTATGTGTTTAAAATTTGAATACCTGATCCTTTTTTAACAATGCAAATAATGGATAAATTATCTGGGGAGGGATGTCTTCCTTTTCCATTGTTTTCCTTCATAGGAATCAGTAGAAGGCATTTTAGCAGTTACCAGTTACCATCCAGCCCTAGAAGATCTCCCAGAGCCCAGACTGAAGGGCCAGGCCCTGTGGGGATTTACCTGTTTAGCATCTGCCCCAGGCAATATGAACTTCCTTGGCCAGATTTACTTCCTATTTTTGTAGCTGGCTTTAGGGTCCCTGACATGAACTGCAGTGGGGAAGGTTTTTCCCTGCAACCTGCAGCAACCAAGGGAGTGGGCACAGAGGGCTGCTTTTTGGCTTATTGGCCCTTGGGTGGTGCCTATCTTAGCACAAAGGGCCACTGGCTTTAGAGAGGTGTCTGGGAGGATGTGGGTGGAGTGGAGATTGAAGAGAAGTGTGAGGCCAGGAGGAAATGCTTGGAAGCAGCAGAAGGGGTGCATTAGCAATGCATAAGGTTATCACCTCCTGTGAGTTAAAGCATTGGGTCTGGTGCATTATTACACCTTTCGGTATATGGTGTGGGTATCACCCTCCCTTAAGGCTGAGAAAGAGGAAGGTTCTAGAAGTTGAGTCACTTGCCTTGGATCACACCATGGATTTGAGCAAGGCAGCTGTGTGCAGATGTGTCAAGGTGGGTGGTGACATGTGCCCCCACCAACAGGAGCAGATATGACTAGGCCACCCTTATCATTCCCTTTGCTGGGACCTGAGAGCCTAGATTCATTTTCATATAAAGGGGGCCCCTAGAAAATGTCTTTATGGTGCCTTTGTCTACACTTGTCTGTGCCCCACATCTGCCTGAATACCACCCCACCCAATCAGGAGCCTGTGGACAGTACGATCCACCTGAGAGCCAATGGGCCTGGTGAGGAGGATCCTCAAGGTTCTAGGGGAATTGAATATCTTTGGGGGCTCTTGGACCTCTCTGCAGGAGCCATGCATCCCAACTCTGCTTGCACTCATGTTCCACTACCCTGCTGTTGTCAGAGGCCTGCGTCCTCAGAGGGTCAGCACCTCGGACAGCAGCACCATGGTTTGTGGGCTTGAACCTTGGGTCTATGACAGGCTGAACCAGGATGGGTTTAGACTGGGTTCACAAAATCTGGGATTTTCTTTTCTGTAGTGACGCTTAATTTAAATAATTCTATTCGTTTAATTTAAATAATTCTATTCATTTGCTTATTAAATATTCTATGTAGTAATATTTTCTTATAAGGGTTTTCTTTTCTTTTATTTGTGTTATTTTATTATTGTTAGCCTCTCAATATGTAGCCCAGACTGGCCTTGAACTCACGATCCTCTAGTCTCAGCCGTCTAAGTACTGGGATTACATCTCTTTACCATTGCAGCAGGGAATATTTTATTTTGAATTAAATTTTATTTCTTTTAATTTACAAAAGCAATTGTTGATATATTTTTTCATGTGAAAATTGAAACACAGACTGACGTGGCTCAGTGGTGAAGCACTTGTTGGTTTAGCATGCAAGAGGCCGTTAAGTTTGATCTGCAGCAGAGTGAACAAAGCAAAACCTGAAATGCTGCAGAGAACTGAGCATGCTGCTGCACACTCATCGTACCAGCGACTGGAGAGCTGAGGCAGGAGGATTGTTAGGATTGCTTTGGCTTGGGTGACAAATCAAGAATCTTGTTTCAGTTTGTGTTTATTTTTCTGAGACAGGGTTTCTCTGTGTAGCCCTGGCTGCCCTGGAACTCACTCTCTAGACCAGGCTGGCCCCCA
>LZPO01076098.1:23433-42644 GCA_001675575.1 Neotoma lepida
GAAAGTTCCTTTCCCAGAGCGAGTTCCAGGACAGCGGGTAACATTGGTGGCCCGGGCAAAGGTCCGCCCACCGCTTCTATTCTTACTCAGGCTTTGCTCCAGGCTCCACCCCTGTAAATCCGTCCTCTCTGGCTTGGATCAACCCACTTTCCGCCTCTGCTGGCCTCTTCCCTCCCTAGCACCACCCGGTGGCCCCTGCACTCCGGTCTTTTGATTCGCTTTCCAAGGACACGTGTCCAACCTAAGCATTCCGGAAGGAGGCAGAGTTAGATGTGGTCCGCCCTGGGTTGCCTGGTGACCCGCAGCGGTGGGTTTGTCTCAGCAGGAGCTTTAGGAGTTCAGATGAACAGTAATGCCTTCAAGGGAAGGCGTGGCACGTCTGTTGGCGTCTACACGCCCGTTCTAAGGGCCACTGGGAGGGCACTGATAGAGGCCAGGAGGCCAGAGTTTGTTGCAACAGAATCAACAGATAATGAATGCCGTTAGATCTGTGATTGCACGACCTGAGCAGAATTACCTAGCAGTTTTGGAGAACACTAGTTCAAAGTTGGCGGAGGAGAGTGTCTACACACAGAGTGACAAACTCCTACGACCTTTGCTAAGCTTCCTTCTAAGTTAAGAACAATCTTTTCACAAGACTTGCTCCTTGCCGGGTGCTCTCCTTGAGGGCTCTACACAAACATCTCATTGATCCTTCGTAAACACATTGCGGACATGTAGAGATCCGCTTGACCTGATCATATGGGGACTTAGAAATTCCTTTTGCTAAACAATGGACTCTCAGCACTCTGGAGACAGAGGCGGCAGAGGCAGGCAGATCTCTGAGTTCTTTTGAGAGACCAGCCTGGTCTGCACAGTGAGTTCTAGGCTACATATATTGAGGCCCTGTTTCAACAACAAACACCACCCGGGAGGAGCTCCTCATCTGGACCCACAAAGCTAGCAAGCTGGAAGTCTGGTATTCCTGTCTGATTTTTCACCTGTCTCCTTTGTCTTAAACATTTATGTCAGACATCTGCTTAACCCTTATATATCTAGTCACTCCAGGAATATCTGCCCCCCAAAGGGGTTGGGGTGTAGTTTAATTGATAGATAGGGTGCTTGTCTACTATGCAGGAAACCCTGAGTTCGATCCTGGATGATGCAAAAAACAAAACAAACAACAACAAAACAACCACATATGCTGTAATCTCACTTCCCAGGAAGTAGAGGTAGAAGGATTAGAAACTCAAGGTCATCCTCAGCTACACATTTAGTTAGAGGCCTGCCAGCCTGGGCTACTTAAAACTCTGCATAAAAACACAAAAATTTAAAACGGTGCTTGAAGCTCTGCAGTCATCGCTACAAGCCTGCACGTCACCTGGAGCTTCAGGAGCCGTAGGGCTTCACAGATGCGTCAGCCCCAGAAGAGAGCACCCTAAGCAGGAGCAATTATTTCACAGGAACCTGACTGTCTTCTCAAGCAATAATCTTATCCTGCAGACCTAGAGTTGAGGTGATGATCACCCAGACTGCAGTTTAAGGAAGACTGCTTAACTACGCGTATCTCCTGTCTCTGTTCCAATTCTTCCTTCCTGTAAACCTAAAGCTTAGGTCCACATTCCAAAGATGGGCTGAGGTGCTTCTAATTCTCTAATCAACACAGTTATATTAATTAAAACCCTTTACTGCCCTTTTTATTTTTTTATTTTTTATTTTTTGCCCTTTTTTATTTAACTTTATTTTTGAGTCATGGTCTCATGTAGCACAGACAGGCCTTACACTTGTAGCAATCTGCCTGCCTCAGCCTTTAGTGTGGGGACTACAGATGTGAGCCATATGACAGTGAAGTACCCTCACTTAAAAATAGGCCCCTCACTCAAAAATAATTTTAAACTAACAGCCTCTGCTTGAACTAAAAGAAATAAGCCTGAGTCCCGAGGCTCCTAGAAATGCTGACAAGAGGCTCCGGTAATTGAAACAGTACAAAGTCACAAAGTCAGGATACCCGGAGGGCTATCTGAAAGCAACTGATTAACCACTGAATGTCCCAGCTCCAGAGATAGCTGATAGGACAAACAACAGGTTAACCTGAAGAATAAGCAGAGATAAGCCAATCAAATGAAGGATCAGGAACTGTAGAAATTCCTAAGAGTAAGTTAGTAAAAACTGAACCCATACTAACCCCCTCCCCTTTGAGAAATTTTGGGGTTTTGCCTTTAAAAGCTAGGCTCACAAAGAAAGAGCAATTCTCCCCGCCTCGTTTCACCGTGGTGCTGTGGACGAGAATTCCGAGCTAGCTTGTGTTATGCGTGTGCTGAATAAACCTTGCTGTTGCATTCTGGACATCCTCAGTCTCCGGTGGTCTTTTGGGGGGTCCCAAATCTGGGCATAACAACAGGAAGAAATCTTGCTTGCTTGCTTATTTATTTATTTATTTATTTATTTATTTATTTATTTGAGACATGGTCTCACGATGTAGTCCTGGCTGGCCTGGAATATACAGAAATCTGCCTGCCTCTGCCCACTTGGTGCTGGATTAAAGGTATGCACCACCGTGCCCTGGCAAGGAAGACATTTCTTAAAAATGCCATACTCAGGCTAGGCATGGTGGGGTGTGCAGCCCATTTGCTTCCTCCTGTGCCCTTGACCTTGCGGTAGGGAAATAGGACCCCACTCAAAGGAAACTTCACCAGCAGAGGGTGGTTTTAGCTACACATGGGTGGGAGAGAGCTGGCAGACTCAGTTGGAAGAGGGAAAGTTCTAAGGGGAGTATGAGTGGAGGATGGGGCTGGGGAGAAGGTGAGAGGGATCCGAGCCATGGATTTGGAGCCACCTGGCTCCAGGAGAGAGGGTATCAATTCACCGTGTAATCTCTTTCCCACTTGTCCTCAGCCACCCTCTGTTGGGTCTTGGAATTGTGCATATAACAGGTAGCAGAACACCCAAGTCTAAAAATCAGAAGCAAAAACCTCGGGAAAAGAAATTCCGACTAGTCAGGGCTACAGAGGATAACCTGACTCGGTATCCCCGAAGAAGGGCTACAAGTTCCTTTCCACAGCCAAAGGTTATACACAGGCAGAGAGTACATATTGGGATTTATGGCATTTTGGGCGTCTTGGTGTCTCGAGACTTGAGCGGCACCTCTGAGATCTCTGAGATAGGAGTGGGGACCCAGGATTTATGACTTCTGATTACAGGGTGTTAGTTTAAAATGTTTACATAATTGTGGGTTCATTTAAATTGCCTTTCCCCTGCCTGGGAGAAAACAGGGCAAAGGGCTAAAGCAGCTATCAGTCCTAATACACTCAGAAATGTGTATAGGCTACAAGCATATAATTTTTTTTCATATTCCTGAGCTGTTCACTTCCACACTACATCAGAGGGCTCTTTTGACAACAAAATCATACTCAGACATGATGGCTCACGTGTGTGATCCCAGCATTTGGGAGGCTGAGACAGCCTGGGTTAGATTATGAGTTCCAGACTAGCCTGGGCTACAGAGTGAGCCTTTATCTCAAAAACAAACAAACCAATCCAAAATCCAAACAAAAAAAATGAGTTACTCAGTCAGGTGCTGGTGGCACACATATTTTTTAATCCCAGCACTGGAGAGGCAGAAGCAGGAGGATCTTTCTTAAGTTTGAGGCCAGCCTGGTCTACAAAGCCAGTTCTAGGACAGCCAAGGCTACACAGAGAAACTCTGCTTTGAAAAACAAAACAAAATGTGTTACTTCTCTGCTCAAAAGACAACAATACACTAAATGATGTTTACATTAAGAGATCACTGAATGCTAAAACTTTATGTGTTGGTTTGAATGAGAAAGTTCCTCATAGGCTCACATATTTGAATGTTTGGTGCCACAGACTGACTCAGTTGGGTAGGAGAACCGGAGGTCTCTGGTACTCAGGTGGGTGAGGATCGACAAGATGACAGAAAGCCACAGACTCCAAGGAACTATGAAGCTGACTGTGTTTATTGTTGTTAAGCACAGTGTTTTTATGAGCAGTTAGTAAAAAGGAAAACAGAATTGAATACACAATCTTTACGGACATGTACTTTCCCCAATAAATCAGACCGTGCGCTGGTCACACTCAGATATCCCCAAGAACAATCATTCAGTATTGTGTAAAATACATGAGAAACTTATTAACCACAAATGTAATGGACAATAGGGGAGGGAGTCCATGCCAGGTGCCTGCAGCTTGTGTGGTTAACACTTGAAAGCCCTTAGTTCCCTTCTTAGTCTTTTTTGCTTTGAGAAAGAGGCTATAGGCATTCTCTGTGTTGTCATAGATCACTTCCAATCTTTTTGTTGTTTATGGTTTTTTTGGTGTATATTTTTAATATTTCTTACCTCTTCTCCATCTATTATAATTTATCCATTCTAAAGCTGGCATAAGTTGTTTTAGTATGCTATCTCTTTGTTTCTTAGAGAGCAGACACCAAGGGGGCCTGCTTCTCCTGATCCTTTTCATAAGTGGCTTCTCCTGAGCTTTTCCATAAGTGGCAAGGTGTAATAGGAAACCTTTTCTCTCATGTAATTTACTCATCTATTTTTTAACTCATCATAGACTCCTGTATAAGGCAAGGGATCAGGAATACTTTTTATTCTCTTTAGGGAATTTTTTCCTTGTGGAGGGTCCCACTACCTGTCCCCTATGAGCCACTGTCATTTTTCATGACATATCCTTTTGGGATTTTTATGCAAGTTTTTTGCTAAGTATTTTGATTTTATGGGTGGCCATATGAATCAGTGGTGGTGGAGTTATCTAGGACTTTCCTAACCCTCTCCATCTTTACTGTCCCAGTCTCTTGTTGCTGATTTGTAATTGGGTCATATAATCTCCAGCTGATTTATTCTCATGCAAAACTCTCCAGACAGTTCACAAAAGTGGACCCTCAGATGGCCCTGGGGTCGGTCCCAGGCCTGAGCCATAATCAGGTGGTGGCGTGACAGTAGGGGGGTCACTCTCTGGTCCAGTTCCTGAGAACTGCTGCAGGCTTGACTGATGTTTCCCATAAGAAAGCAGGATAGAAACAAAAGAAACTGACAGCAAGAAAAGATATCCCGGTCACTGTGGCCGTGAAGCGTAGAGTACACCTCCTTCTTGGGGAACAGCCAAGCCCTCCAGGAGCAGAGCTTCCTTGAAGCCTCAGCCTCAGGCCTACGAGCACGTTTTTTCACATGCTACACAGACTCTACTGGAGTCGCTGTGGCACTTTGGTCCCAATTAGTGGAACTGTTTGGGAAGAATTAGGAGGTGTGGCCTTGTTGGAGGAGGTGTTATCACTGCATGTGAGCTTTGAGGTTTCAAAAGCCTACACCAGGCCCCATCTCACTCTGTACCTGCAACTTGTGGATCAGATGTGTGAGCTCTCAGCTACTGCTCCAGTGCCTGCCTGCTGCCACGGTTTTACCCACCATGATGGTCATAGACTGAAACTCTGAAACTCTAAGCAAGCCCCTCAATTTAAAGTTTTTTTTTTCTAGACAAGGTTTCTTTGTGTAGCTCTGGCTGTCCTGGAACTCACTCTGTGGACCAGGCTGGCCTCAAACTTACAGAAATCACCTGCCTCTGCCTCCTGAGTTCTGGGATTAAAGATGTGGATCACCACCGCCAGACTAAGTGCTTTCTTTTATAAGTTGCCTTGGTCATGGTGTTTCATCACAGCAATAGAACAGTAACTAAGACACCCTATCAGTAAGAATGTGAACTGGCACACAACACCATTAGTAAAAAAAAAAAATAATAATAATAACAGTTTCCTAGAAAATTAAACACAAGTTTACCATATGAGCTACCTGTTTTGCTGAGCATTTGTCAGGAGAACTAAAAGCATGTCTCCACACAAAGATGTTCACATCAACATTTATAGCAGATTTACTTGTAATAAACACTGGAAACAGCTCAGATGTTCAGCAGGTGAGTGCTGTAGCTACACCATGAACCTGACAATAAAGAGAGCAAAGCTGGGGTCGGGGATTTAGCTTAGTGGTAGAGCGCTTGCCTAGCAAGTGCAAGGCCCTGGGTTCGGTCCTCAGCTCTGGAAGGAAGTAAGTAAAGCATTGTCACCTGTTAGCATTCAGACCCACTTCTTGGAATCCTGGCCAATAAGCAGATAATACCCTGGTCTGCCCAGCATCCTGATGTCATCCTAATTTCCCGTTCCCTTTAAGAAAGGACTCCTTCCCCTTCACTCTCTCTCTTCCCTCTCTCACACTCCTCTCCTTATCTCTCTCTTCTCTTTCCCTCTCCCCTCTCTCGCCCCACACCAAATAAAACTCTCCACTGAGAACTGTCTGCCTGGCATCTCTGTCTCTCACCTGCTGTGGGGCACCTTGGCTCCACCCACCAAGTCCTCTCTTTCACCCGAATCACAACACCACCTGCTATGACATAGATGAGTTTCAATTGTGTGGAGTGAAAGAAGGTAGAAAAAAATGAGTATATACTACATGAATCCCTTTCTATAATATTATAGAAAATCCAACCTAATGGCAGGAATCGGTGGTTTTCTGGAGGCAGAGGGAAAGATAAGGAGGGGAACTGAAAAAATGGCCTGAGGAAACATTAGCGGATGATGGATAGGTTTGCTATCTTAATCATGGTTTTCTCATGTCTACACATATGTCAGCATTTGTCAAGTATAATTTATTATATGTCTATAGTATCTCAATGAAAAGTGTGAAGAAAAAGAAAATTTCTCATTTTTCCCCAACCTAAGTCAGCATAGTTACAGCCAGACCACAGCTCTCTACTTTCACACCCGTTTTTACTTCACCTTGGATTTAACTTTTAATTCTCGTGGTCAACTCCTTGAGGCCTCTGTGTAGTCTAATTGCTTTCTTTCTTTTTATTTTTATCTTAGTCAGTGTTCTATTGCTGCAAAGAGACACTGTGGTGGTTTGAATGAAAATGGCCCCCATAGACTCATATGGAGCAGCAGTAGTGGAGGTGTGGCCTTGTTAGAGTAGATGTGGTCTTGTTGGAGGAAGTGTGTCACAGGGACTGGGCTTTGAGGGCTCAGAAGCTCAAGCCAGGCCCAGTGTCTCACTCCCTCTTTCTGCTGTCTTTGGATCCAAATGTGGAACTCTCATCTACCTCTCCAGCACCACGTCTGCCTGCATACCGCCATACTTCCTTCCATGATGACAATGGACTAAACCCCTGAAATGTAAGCCAGCCGCAATGAAATATTTTCCTTTATAAGAGTTGCTGTGGTCACAGTGTCTCTTCACAGCAACAGAAGCCCTGACTAAGACTGACACCACGACCATGTCAACTCATAGAAAAGAGAGCGTTTAATTGAGCCTTACTTATAGTTTCAGAGGCTTAGTCCATTCTCATCATGGTGGGGATGGTGGTGCCATGTAGGCTGACACGGTGCTGGAGAGGGAGCTGAGAGTTCTACATCTGGATCCACAGGCAGTAGGAAGAGAGAGACACTGGGCCTGGCAGCAGGAAGAAGGAGTGAGACACTGGGCCTGGCTTGGGCTTTTGAAACCCCAAAGTCCATCCTCGGTGACACACTTCCTCCAACATGACAATACCTACTCCAACAAATCCACACCTCCTAATCCCTCTCAGTAGTGCCATTTCCTGATAACCAAGCATTCAATTTTATGAGCCTATGGGGGCCATTCTTATTCAAACCACCACAATTTTCCTTTTTTCCCCCCTGAGACAGGGTCTCATGTAGTCCAGAGGAGCCTTGAACTTCCAATATTCCTACCACTGCCTTCTAGTTGTCAGGGTTACAGGCCTTACCGCCTGTGGAAATTTAAATGAGAATGGTTCCACAGGTTCACATATTTGAATTCTTAGACCCTGGATCATAGAACTTGTTTTGGGAAGAATTAGAAGGTTTTGTCACTGGGGGTGGTTTTTGAGATTTCAAAACCCCATGCCAGGCCCATGCTGTCCTTCTCTCTATCTCTCTTTTCCTCTCTTCCTTTTTCCTTCTCTCCCTTTTCCCCTCTCTCTTGCCTCCAACTGCGAATCAGGATGCAAACTTTTAGCTACTGCTCCAGCACCATGCTTGCTTCTGAAACTGCAAGCAAGCAGTTTTCTTTTATAAGCAAGAGCTGTCTTGGTTGTGATGTCTCTTCACAGCAACAGAAAAATAACTGTGACACTGTCATCCCCCAAATCTCATTTTTTTAGATTTTATTTATTTTATTTCATGTATGAGTACTCTATCTGCATGTATGCCTGCACATCAGAAGAGGGCACCAGATCTCATTATAGATGGTTGGGAGCCACCATGTGGTTGCTGGGAATCAAACTCAGGACCTCTGGAAGAACAGTCAGTGCTCTTAACCACTGAGCCATCTCTCCAGCCCCCAAACCTCATTTTTTAAAGTGTTTCTCATGTTCTTACCCTTCAGATCTGAAGTCAAACATCCAGCCTCCCTCTCCAATCACAGGTACCACTTTGTCAGCCTGTGTTTCCTTCTTGGTGCTCAACACACACCTGATTGATTTGCCTTTTCTATTTGTCCGTCTGGTCCTTGGTTACTGCAACCTCATCAAGTCTTCTCTGTATTGCTTTCTGGTGTTTTGCTAGAGCATGACAAGCATGGCGTATAGTTGGTGCTCAATAAAAATGCGACTGAATCGATGGACGAATAGTCAAAGTCTATGGTAATTGAGAAAGAGGCAGACCTGGGTCCATCCTTGACTCTCCTTGAAGGTGAGGGACAGGTCCCACTGCTAGTGTGGACACTGGTTCATATCAGTAACTGTTACTAACTGGCTATGGAGTAGTCTACCTGCTGAGGAGACCATTTTCCACTCAGACCATCCTCATCTGGGGATTCAATTGTTCCTGGGCCTGTGTGACTAGCACCTTTGGGCCCAAGCACTGGTTTAGGCTTCCAGCACTGAAGAAAGAATACAAAATACTTGCCTTTAGTTCTTTGCTTTGGGGATGAGGAACAGACAGTAAGTACAAATGTAAGAGTGATGAGTGTGTTAGGGGAAGGGCCTCGCCTTTCAGAGATCTCTGCTGACAACTGAGGATGATGAAGGTATTAGGGGAGACATTTGGCTGTCATTAGGAAAGACTGTTTCATAGAGACTGAGCTGGAGAGGGTCTCAAGTGTGGACCTGGCCTGTTAGGGGCATGGAAGGAGACTGGTGAGAGAGCTGGGAGGGCGAAGTCTGAGGCAGACTTCTTCCCCAGGACACTTCCAATTGCTGGACTGAGACTTGAGGGAAGCTGAGGATGGTGAGGCTACCATAACTGTGGTGGTTACCATGGAGTGGGAGAAGAATGGTTAGTCCTGGGCATTGGTGGAAGTCAGGCCTGACAAAGCATCTGGGGAATATGATCAGGAATGTACTAAAGTGTGGCCTCAGGTGGGAATGATTCACCTAATATCAAAGAGGTGTGTGTGTGTGCGTGTGTGTTTTCTATCAAAGAGAGGTGTGTGTGTGTTGTTATTGTCTCCGAATTTTGGAGCTTGAGATGTACCTTAGGTGTCTACATGGTAGTGTCCTGGGGACAGTTGAATGTCAGTGTTGGAGTTGTGGGGATGTTGAGGGGTTGCCACTGTGGAGCCATTTGCTTGAACGCAATTACTAGGGTAAGAAAATTTCTCAGGCCGGGCAGTGGTGGTGCACGCCTTTAATCCCAGCACTCGGGAGGCAGAGGCAGGCGGATCTCTGGGTGTTCGAGGCCAGCCTGGGCTACCAAGTGAGTTCCAGGAAAGGCGCCAAAGCTACACAGAGAAACCCTGTCTCAAAAAAAATTCTCAGAAGCGAGAAAAGACCCATGGCAAAGGCAAAGCACCCCATGGCCCTGAGGCAGGAGACCTGGAGGCACTCTAGTGAGCCAGAAGGGCAACCGGTGTCATGAACCTCCTGGCCGGAGGCGGCAGCAGCGGGCGGCGGAGCCGGTACAATGTAGCAGCGACAACGGAGTACAGTGTAGCCAGTCGGTCCGGTACAATGTAGCCGCAGCCAGGTAAGCGGCGGAGCGGCCTCCGCAGGCGACCCGTGGGTCTGGTGGGGAAGCAGGCGAGGGTGCAGATCTCGGCACGCAATCGCTACTGGCCCGACTCCGGGATCCGGTTTTTGTCGCGCGCACCTAGGGCGCAGAACTGGCAGAGGCCTCAAGCAAGACGTCCAGCTCCCGGCTGCCGCCTGCTGGCTCTCCGCTGTGCGCAAGGCCTTGGTGACCTCATTGGTCCCCGCATTACGTGGGGCAGAGCTTAGCATCCACAGATGGGGACCCCCACTCCACACATCTAGATGTGTATAAGAGACAGGTCAGAGGCTGTGTATGAGACTCCCGACCCAACAGGGCTGTCGCCCTCTTGCGATGTTGGGCTTTTTTGAGCCTTCGGTTTCACAGCTAATGAAATAGGTGAGGAGTGTCGCACAGACCTGCCCCAGTGAGGACAGGAGCATCCTCAGAATGAATTCATGTTGTAATGGGTAGAAGTGTGAGGCGCGCTTCTGGGGTGGCTTCGCTGCACCTGCTTGGGTAGTTGAGAATGGTTAACACTGGCCCTGATTGGCCCGTATTTCCTTTCCATCCTTGTTACAGATATGAGCAGATAGGATGTACCTTGTCCCTTCTTAGGACCTCCTGTGGCCCTTGGACTAGCATTTTTTTTGGTGGCTGAACCCACGGTAATACACGGGAGGCAGGCCCTTGATATCAGAAACACGTTCTGAACTTCCACCTAGTACTTCTGATGTGTCCACAGCCCCTCGATGTTTACTCAGAGAGGGCTCTGCAGGGGCTTGATAGAATAGTTTCATTTTGTTTTCCCCTTTCTTGAATCTTTTTTCTTGAGGCCAACCATGAATTCTGGATGCAAAACTCTGTGAAGTGGGTGGGGAAATAGGAGATGGTGTCATACTCAAAGCCAGCTGTTGCTTGCAGCAGCCCAGTGCTGGGATGTTGTCTATTTGTTCTCAGTTGTCAGAGCAATATGATTCTCCAAACTGGTTCCAGACAAACTAGGCTGACAGGTCAAATGGCTCTGTTGCTTAATTCATCCCCTGCTTTTGTTCCAGATCAGGTGGTGACAGTGCCACTCAGGAAATGGATAAGGGAACCATTTTCTTGGAACAGTAGCCGAGAGGGGAGTTGCTGGCAAGTATTCTTGCCAAGGTCTTTGTGCCCCTCAGACTATATTGTGAAACAGCAGGAAGTTTCCAGAAAAGGCTTCTGGGAGTGGCTCCTGCACCCTCCGTGATTGGGCTGGTCATATGATGTCAGTGGCTGCTCAGCAGCAGCTCCAGTTTCTGGTTTTACCAAACTACACACTCATCCTTCCCTTCTACCTCAGACTACTCCCAGACTTCCAGGCAAAAGAATAGTATAAAATAAATATTATTTATTTATTATTATTATTAATTATTTTGATTTTTCAAGACAGGGTTTCTCTGTGTAAACAGCTCTAGCTGTCCTGGAACTCACTTTGTAGACCAGGCGGGCCTCAAACTCACAGAAATCTGCCTGCCTCTGCCTCCAGAGTACTGGGATTAAAGGCATGTGCCATTGCTACCCAGCTTGGAACTTTTTATTAATGAATTTAATCATTACAACAATCCTGATACTAGACCCCATGGAGATTGTTTCAGTGGTTATAGAAATGAAACCAGCTTGTGTGAAATCTTAGGCAGAAGTTTTAATTGCAAAGGAGAGAGTTTGAGAGAAATGGAACAGCTGGTTTTGAGAAGCTCATGCTGCCAACAGAGAAAAATGAAGGCATTTTTATTGTTTTTGTTTGTTGGGGAGGGATAGAGGGTTTATTAGTCATGAGACTTTCTTCTTTTTTAAACGGGGCCTTATCATGTTTCTCTGGCTGGCCTGCAACTCACAGAGCTCCATCTGCCTCCGCTTCTTAAGAATATAATTTATTAGCCAGGCGGTGGTGGTGCACGCCTTTAATCCCAGCACTCTGGAGGCAGAGGCAGGCGGATCTCTGTGAGTTTGAGGCCAGCCTGGGCTACACAGCGAGTTCCAGGACAGGCTCCAAAGCTACACAGAGAAACCCTGCTTCAAAAAACCAAATATATATATGTATCCACAGAGTGCTAACAAGAGGGGAGGAACTGGGTGAATAACAGGCTGTACGGATTCAGGGTATGAGAGTCTGTCTGTCTCCTTCCCTGTGTTTGTCCCTGTATGAGAGTCTGTCTCCTTCCCTGTGTTTGTTCCTGTATGAGAGAGTCTGTCTCCTTCCCTGTGTTTGTCCCTATTACTGCTTAACCCTGCATGGTACTATTATAATTCCTCTTTTGAGACATGAGAAATTGGGAGCAGAGAAAGGCCGTGAGGCTGGCAGAGCTGGCATTTGGGTTGAGGTTGTTCATCTTATCAACATGAGGTGACTGGAGTGGTCTATTAGAATCTATTTTGGCTGCAAGAAACAAATCTCCCTTCCAATAGCAGTGGAATAAATGTTTGTTTCTGCCTTACTTGACTGGAACCTAGTGGTGAGCAGCTCTAGGCTAGGTGGGATTGCATTAGATCTTGTTACTTGGCAGTCCTCATTTGTGGCTTCTGTCATAGCTCAAGGTAGTTGCGCCAGCTTCACCCATTACATCTGCATTCCAGACAGAGGAGGAAAGGCAGAAGAGCGATTCCGAGAAGGCCTGGGTGATCTTTCTGCTCCTATTGTATTGATCAGAACAGTCATATTACCATGCCTAGGTGCAGGGAAGACTGGGAAATCGTGTGGTAATGATGACTCTTCACTCAGGATGAAAGGGTGAGTGAACACGGGGGTCGTTTAATTTCTCCTGCACTTGGACTATTCCCTAGGATGCTTGGGAGGTGCTGGGCACTAGTCGGGGACCCCTGACTATAGTACACTGTGGACTTACCCAAAGTAATCAGCCCAGGGCATCTGCATCCCCTTAGGCCAATGGTTCTCAACTTTCCTAATACATTGGCTCTTTAATACAGTTCCTCATGTTGTGGTGACCCTCAACCATAAAATTATTTTTGTTGCTACTTCATAACTGTAATTTTGCTACTGTTATGAATCATAATGTAAATATCTGATATTTGGCCCCTGTGAAAAGGTCATTCAACCCAACCCCAGAAGGGGACGAGACCCACAGATTGAGAACCACTGCCTTGGGCCTTCTGTTAGCAGCTGGTAGTTCTTATCAGACAGACTATGGCCTTCTCCCTGAACAGAGGCAAAGCTCCAGGACTTGGCCTATTGATATTCGGAGTACCTGGCTCTCCAGAGGGCCCCTGCAAGTGTTGAGAGGAGCCATCAGTACAGGTTCCCACTCCACAAAGTGAGGACTGAGCAGGGCTGGCCACTCTGGACTTAGTGCTCCTATTTTTCTTTCACATGAAAAAGCAGGGAAGGAGTCGCAGATTGCCTGCCTGCCTTTCTTTTCTTTTCTTTTCTTTTCTTTTCTTTTCTTTTCTTTTTTCAAGACAGGGTTTCTTTGTGTACCCTGGCTGTCCTGGAACTCACTCTGTAGACCAGACTAGCCTGAACTCACAGAGATCCGCCTGCCTCTGCCTCCCAAGCCCTGGGACTAAAGGTGTGCGCCACCACACCTGTTGTGCTAAGTGCCTGCGAACTAATTTCACCAATAGTGCCCCACCTCTGGGTGAAGAAACAGAGGCAGAGAGAAGCCATGGAATGTGGCCTAACTAGATAAGAGGAGAACTGCATTCCAGCCGCTTCTGTTTGATTCAGATACAGCCCTTCCCTTTTTGCCAGGAGCCACCAGCTTTGTATTCCCAATGTGGGCTGAGCTCTAGGGAGGGGAAAGAGTGCCTAGTGATCTTGAAGCTAAACACTTCCTGCTACATGGGATCCCAGGGCAGGAAGCTTTAGGAATAACTCAAACTGTGTGGTTCTGAAGCAGGACTGGAATGCAGGGTCAAGAGGTACAAGCCCATACTAGAAACTAGATGCATTGTCTGGGCCAGGGAAGAGTGCCTAGGTCACCCTGCCAGTAGCAGGACAAGGATGAGCTAGGATTTGGCTCCACTGCTGAACACTCTAGCAGGGATTGTATTTTGGGGTGCTGTGCTTTATATGGAACACCTCAAGTAAGGGGACAGGAAGGAAGATCCAGTTCCAAGAGGTGTGTCTCATAGGAACAGGCTAGCAGCAAGGGCCTGGCTGGCCTGGGGCCAAGTGAGAAGCTTGCCATCTGAGGCCCAGCAAAGAGCCGGTAGCCCTAGGGCTAGAACCCTACAGCATCTGGGGCCAAAGGAGCTCCTGGACAGGAGCAAGCACCCTGGAATAAACCTGTACCCCTGGGTCAGCCCTCATCAACACTGCCTGTGGAGACTGGTTAGAGGTAGCTGAGATGGCCTGTGGGGAGGGTAAGGATTGAGGCTCCTTTTTGGAGTTGCCCTGCACTATTTCCCAGCCTCTGGGAAGTGAAAGACACAGGGCACTGGAGAAGAGGGATGAGCCATGATGAGCCTGGGCCCTGGACACTCATCCCAGCCATGCTGGGTCTTGCAGGTGGGATGCTATGGAACATGATGAGAAGCTGGCCCGGTTCCGGCAGGCCCACCTCAACCCTTTCAACAAGCCGCTTGGACCAAGGCAACATGAACAGGAACCCAGTGGGAAGGCCCAAGAAGTCACTTCTGAAGGTGAGCACTGGTGCAGAGTGAGGGCTGTATATTGTCTGACACCTTATACTAGCTCCACCACTCTTTCTGCCTGTGGCCCTTCCTGTGGGGTGGGCATAGTCACTTTCTACCTGACCAGAATGAACACTCTAGAGAGCAGAGATCTGAGTCTGGAGAATCACCGTTGCATCCCAGGGCCTCACACAGTTATGTGCTTAACACTTGGAGCAAACTCAGAGCCAAGATCTAGGGAGAAGAGTCCAGTGGCTGGAATGTCTGTGGATAGACCCTCACCTTCTTGGGATTAGAAAGGGAGGAGGGCAGTCATTTTGGATAAAATAATTAGTCTTGGGACCAGAGTGGTTGTTTGGGTGGCCTGAAGTTCACACATGACTTCATGAATTTTGTGATGTAGACAGTCAGAGGTTTTTCTTCAGTCACACAGGAAGCACCTGCCTTAGAAATTGAGGCTATTTGTTTGTTTGTTTGGAGACTGGGTCTCTCTATATAGCCAAGGTTGGCCTGAAACTGAATTTAGTGATTCTATTTCAGCTTCCCAGCTGCTGGGATTGCAGGCATGTATGGCCACACCCAGTTTGGGGTGTTCCTATAATGCTACCTTGTGGACCTCTCTGGGTACTACCCAGTGTTGGTTCACAAGTTTTTGTTGTTGTTATTGTTATTGTTTTAGCAAAGCACCTAAGAGTCAGACTTCCTACAAGGGGATCAGAAACTGGAATCCTTCACTTGTAATTTTGATTAGTGCTTTCTGGTCTTCACAGTGAGACAGAGTCCCTTACAAATGCCAACCAGACAGAAGCAGCTGAGTGGTGCCTAGCTTTCCCCAGTACCCCTTTCTGTGGGCTCCCCAACACCTCGGGCTCAATTCTATCCACCCCAGCTACCTCCCTGGGTAGTGAGGAGAAAGAGGCAGCAGGCAGACCATTGCCACCTTTCATGCATGTCCTCTTACTCCAGAGACTCTGCCTGAGCTGCCCACTGGGGAGCCTGAGTTCCACTACTCTGAGCGCATGATGGATCTTGGCCTGTCTGAAGACCACTTTTCCCGCCCTGTGGTAAGGTTTGGAGTCTAGACCCTTACGTAGTAGGTGTTATCCTCATCACAGCACTTCCAGGTGGCTAGTGGTTCAGACACTCTCATGGGCTGAGGTGCAGCTTCCTTTCTAGCTAGCCACTACTGTTGGACTCAGTGGCTCCCAAGTCAGCCAAGTCTCTTGGGTTTCGAATCTGAAACATACATGGTACCTTACCCTCATCTTCAAAATCTGAGGGTCTAGCGACAGCTTGGGGAAGGGGGGTGGGGCTCCTCTTTCATTTATTTATTTATTTGTTATTTGTTTGTTTGTTTATATTTATTAATTTTTATTTGAGACAGGGTCTCACCATATTACTTTGGCTGGCCTGGAACTCACTATGTAGACCAGGGTAGCCTTGAACTTAAAGAGATCTGCCTGCCTCTGCCTTCTGAGTGCTGGGATTAAAGGTGTGTGCTGCACCACCCAGCTAGGAGCAAGTGCTCTTAACTACTGAGCTGTCACTCCAGCCCTCAATCTCCCATTTTTAACTTTTCATTTTGAAATTAATTCTTCCTAAGTTTCTAAGGCTAGCCTGAAACTTGCTTTGTAGCCCTGGAAGGTCTTGAATTTTTTATCAATCTGTTTCATCCTCTCAACTAGTTAGATTACATGTCCATGCCATCAGGCCCAGGGGGTTTTATATCTTTTATAACATGTCTCATACTTCCTCTTAGCCTCAAAATGAGCTTCAAAGAGGAAGGAAGGGCACCACTACCTTTCTGCCTGGGTCTTTTGAAAACCCGTTGTGTGGAAAGAGGAGGGTATCTCTTGAGGGCAGAGTCAGCTGATTTCACCCCCACCCTTACCCCCACTACCACCCCCACCACGCTCTGAGGTCTGAACCTGGAAGCAGAGCATTCTAGGTCTGGAGTCTTAGCTAGGCTCTGAGCTTCTGGGTCAGTATATGAGAAAGCCCTCGGAAGTGCTGAGTCTGGGATGAATGTACCTTCGGGCTGCTTCCTTTAAGCCAGAGCCCTCTTCCTTATTTTCTCAGCTTTCTTTTTTGAGATGAAACAGCATGGCTTAAAAGGCTATGGATTTGACTTTCTAAAGAGGAAGTGGGTGTGTGTGTGTGTAATGTTGGGGGCCTCTGGCGTGTTAGATAAGCACTCTACTACTGACGAACATTCCCAGCTCTTAGACATCATCTCCACTCCCCACCCCCATGAGACAGAGTTTCTCTAGCTTTGGCTGTTCTGGAACTGGCTCTGTAGACCAGGCTGGCCTGGAACTCAGAAATCCACCTGCTTCTGCCTCCCGAGTACTAGATTAAAGAAAGGCCTGTGCCATCAGGCGTGGCATTTTTAAAAACAAAAATTTCTTAATTATGTGTTTGGTCTGTGTTTCTGTACATGAGTGGGGGTCCCCACTCAGGTCCCCATACTTGAATGGCAAGCACTGACTGTCATCTCCCCAGCCCCTTGTTTTGGCTTTATGACTTTGTTATGTAATTGCTATGTAACTGAAGGTGACTTTTAACTCTTTTTTTTCTTCTTCTTGTGTTTGAGACCGGTCTCTAGCCCTGTCTGTCCTCCAACTTGTTATGTTTAACCCTTGATCTTCCTGCCTCCACCTCCTCATTGTTTGGATTACAGACCATCAAGGGAGGTTTATTGATTTAGTGCTGGGGATTGAACCCAGGACCTTGTGTATGCTAGGCAAGCACTTTATCAACTGAGCCATATCCCCAGCTGCAGAAGTTGTCTTTTGGAAAGTCTCCTGAATTAAGTGTTCAGAGGCCTGTGGGTAGACATTCCAGCTGGGAGCAGGGAGCATGAGTGTTGCTAACTCTCCTGGGCCTTGAGCAAGTCTTCATCTGGGTGAAGGAGCTGAGGTCTGCCATGGGCCTAAGTACTCATGAGGACAGGCCTACCTTCCATGGGGAGGGACTTCCAGGTGGTCATCTGACTGTGGCCTTCCTACCTGGGTAGGGTCTTTTCCTGGCCTCTGATGTCCAGCAGCTGCGGCAGGCAATTGAAGAGTGCAAGCAGGTGATTCTGGAGCTGCCGGAGCAGTCAGAGAAACAGAAAGATGCTGTGGTGAGGCTGATCCACCTCCGGCTGAAGCTCCAGGAGCTGAAGGTGGGTACGGACCTGCTCTGCCACAGACGTGCCTGGAGCATGGCTGGAACTGTGGGAGGCAGGAGGACAGGGGGCTGTGGGCTTCTTCCAGTGGGTGGGTCTTCTCTCTTCTCTGAGAGACTGAGGAAGGAAGAGAAAAGCAGGGTGAAAGTGTAGGCTAGTCACTACCCTGATAGGACAGCCCCTCTTGATTTCGAGGGACAGAAACCCAATCCTAAGGTGCTTAGAGCAAAAGGAAGAAAGATTGTTTTGTTAACCATTGGGGGAGCAGGGTGTAGTTTCCAACAATGTCAGGAATCCTGTACTCTTTTGGTCTACTTTGTGTTGAATCCGCCTTCAGGTGGGCACTCGGAGGTGGCAGAGATGACCTCAGCAATTGAAACCTGTGTTTCCACAAGTTTACCTTTTTCAGTGTGGGCAGGAGGTTAGTCATGACTGATTAGCCAGGCCTGGGTCCCAAGCTTAGGGAACATTCACATTAATTGATTAGTCTTGGATTATGTGCTTATTCCTGAAACCATCACAGCCAATGGTGAGTTTTGTGACCACCCTCTGAAGCAAGTGTGTTGACAACTCTTTGAGTTGTAGGACCTGGGAGGAGGGATAACCTGAAGGTGCCAGCAGGAGGTGACAGTGTATCATAGAATTTAATCTAGGTTTTAGTCCCAAGTCTGTGTTTTCTGGCTTGGTTGTCATTGTATCCCTTGTACTGATTCTGAAACTCTAGGAATTTAAAGTGAAATATTTATTAGGAAATAGGTCAGGATAGATATGGTAGCAAGCATATCCCAAGATACAGTAGTTGTTTTCCTCATGAAAGAAAACCACTCAGTTGGTCCAGGCAACAGCCAGAAATATTAGAGCCCTAGGTCATCCTTTCTGTTACTCTGCCAGATCCTGAAGGAAGTCCAAGGTCACCCTACCACAGCAAACAGAAGGGCTGAGGCAACATCCCTCCTGCTTACAGGCCCTTGGATCTGTACAGCACCTGGATGCAAAGAAGCTGGGAAAAGTTGTGTGTGTTCTTGAGGGTTGGTACCTAGCTACAGTTGTGTTGCTAAAGAGAGAAGGGGAACATGCATTGGGGCTGAAACTCAACATCTCTGCTACAGGCAGTTCCTGGAAGGCATTTGCTGATGTTCTTGAGTGAAGGGAAGGAGCTACAGCTTACCTCACCTATGACTTTTCCATTGCTTTTCCCCTTCAGGATCCCAATGAGGAGGAACCCAACATCCGGGTCCTCCTACAGCATCGCTTCTACAAGGAGAAGAGCAAGAGTGTCAAGCAAACCTGTGATAAGTGCAATACCATTATCTGGGGCCTCATTCAGACCTGGTATACCTGTACAGGTGGGCCAAGACCAAGACCCACTTCTATAGAAGCTCTGCCCCCAGATGTGGGTCATGTTCAAGTGACTTGTCTAGAGTGTACAGATGACCACGCATTGCTGTGCAGTGGGGAGGAGAG
>LZPO01076098.1:55211-66344 GCA_001675575.1 Neotoma lepida
AAGGGAAAACATTATGGTGGGAGAATGTGGACACGGCTGTTTAATCCATGGCAGAGAGCCAGGAAAGGACCTGGGACCACATACCTTCAAAAGCATGCTGTCAATGACCTACTTCCTTCTGCTAGATTCCAGTTCCTAAAGTTTCCACCACTTCAGAAACAGCATCACTACCTGAGGACTGAGTGTTTAACACAAACTTGTGGGGACTTTTCATATTCAAACCCTAACAGGTGTGTGCCAGGTTTCTCCATTAGATTACTGTTTATGCCTTTGTCTATAGTATCGAATGTGGAGATACTTTGAGACTATGGAACTATCTATCCAGTTCCTGCTGTAACTTCTACCAATTCTAGCATCCACTAACAATTCTTGCTTAACTTGGGAGTATGATAATTGTGAAATGGTTATTGATTCTGTCTGCATTTATCAGTGAGGTTTTAGTGCAGAGGTAGCCAACCTTTTGACTTCTCTGGGCCACACTGGATGAAGAATTGCCTTGGATCACACATTAAATATACAAATACTAGTGAAATGTGGAACCCTGTTTGGAAAGTCTTAAAATCATTGAGCAAGTTCTAAGTTTGTGATTACTGGTAAATGAACGTATCTAAGTAATATAACTTCATTGGTTAAAAAACAATTTTTTATAATAAATGTAAGTGGGGACGCTGGTAAGATGGCTCAACACTGGTAAGAGCACTGGCTGCTCTTCCAGAGGTCCTGAGTTCAATTCCCAGCAACCACATGGTGGCTCTCAACCATCTATAATGGGATCTGATGCCCTCTTCTGGCACAAAGGTGTACATGCAGACAGAACACTTACACATAAAAAATAATTTGAAAAACAACACAAACTTTAAAAAAATAAATAAACGTAAGAAGAGGGGCACATAAAACTAGTTAGATGTTTCACATTGTGTTTGATAAACCAGTTCATCAATATCTGGTTTGAATGCCAGTGGGATGGTTCAGAAGGCAAGGGTGCTTGCTGCCCAGCCCTGGGTCCACATGTTGGAAAGAGAGAGCTGACTCTTGACTATCATTGCATGTCAAGGCACAATGTGCACCCACTCCTGCTTCGGCAAATGAATAAAATCGTAAGATGTCTGGTTTGGTGGAACTAGTTGAAATTATGTGAGTTCTGAAATGTCAGNTGTTTTGGTTCTAATTTTACTGTTTCATTCTTAAAAATAGTTGCTCACAAATATAGGTACTTCTAAAAAAGCAATGGCATGGGGGCTGGAGAGATGGCCTAGTGGTTAAGAGCACTGACTGCTCTTGCAGACGACCCGGGTTCAATTCCCAGCACCCACATGGAGGCTACAACTGTCTGTAACTCCAGTTCCAGGGGATCTGACACCTTCCCACCAATGCACATGAAATGAATTTAAATAAATAAATTAAAAAAAAGCAATGCCATGAATAAGGCATGATTGTGAAGCCGAGAGCATTTGTTCCTGGGAAGATTCCATTTGAAAATTGGTAAGGATCTACTAGGTTGGCATGATGGCTCAGGGGGTAAGGATTCTTCCTGCCAAGGCTGACCACCTGAGTTCCATCCCTCAGAATGGTAGGAGAGAACTGACTCCTACAAGTTGTCTTCCAGCCTCCACACTCTTCCACTTAAAGAGAATAAAAACAAAACAAAACAAAATGTCAGGTAACATGTTTATGAGCTGTAAATATAACAAAATATTGTTTTCCCAGAAATCTTGAAATTTGTTTTCAAATTCTTGCATCAAACTGAAAAACAAGGCTACATATTTTTGCTATTCACAGGGCTTTGCTTAGTGTACAGACATCCATTAAATGGTGTGCCTTAACTTGATCTTGCTATCATTTCATTTAGAATACTGTTATGATTGGAAACATTGTATTGATAAATTGAATTTCACCTTGAAGACACATGTTTAACTCTTGAACTGGATTTATAGACCTTGAACTCACAGAGATCCACCTGCCTTTGCCTCCCAAGTGTTGGGATAAAAGGAGTGCACCAACAAACACCTCCCAGCTCTTTTTTAAAATTTTATGAGTATATTTAAGTGCTTGCATGTATGTCTGTGTACCACCTGTCTCTTATACACATCTAGATGTGTATAAGAGACAGCCTCTGCCTCCTGAGAGCTGAGATTAAAGGTATGCATTGCCACACCTGGGAAGTTTTTAAAAATTAATTTTAAAACTGTGTTTAAGTATTTTGCCTGCATGTATGTATGTGCACCACGTTTATGCCTGGTGTCCACAGAGGTCAGAAGAGGACAACAGGTCCCCTCAAGCTGTCATGTGGGTGCTGGGAATCAAATCTAGGTCCTTGGCTAGAGCTCTCCAGCTCCCAAGAATTTTTTTTGATACCATAAACTGCTTTATAACACGACACAAATCATAAGAATCTCTTCAACATTTGGTCTTGACTAAGCCATCTTACTGCAAAAAGTAAATGATGTCACCATAGGCAGCATAGACACTTTGAAGGAATTCTTGGGCCTGGACAATGTAGCCCTGGCTGGCTTGGAATTGGCTTATCACTTGTAATTTGATGTCGAGGATAATTGTTTCCTTTCCTTTTGGCACTATNGGTGACAATGTCATCCAGGGGCCTTTCCCCAGGCATTTCCACCTTTGAAATAGTCATAGCAGCCTCCGTGCTTTCAGAATGTTGTCGTTCACCTGTACTATCCTGAAGAACTCGGGTGCAGCAGATACCCACGAAGGAGCACAATAGGCGTTGTCCCCCGTCACTGTCCAGAAACTGGTTCATTCTGCACTCCTAGGCAGGCCAGACACGCCTCCCTAGTGTCAAGCCCACATTTCTTGTCAGCAGAACTGCAGGCGAAGTAAAACTGACGTGGCTGCATATACCAACCAGCTAACCAACCAAAACTAAACAAAGGTCTCTGAGGGGTAGCAATCAGGCAAGACGTGTACCAAACAGTTCCTTTGTTCACGAGGGGTCGAAGCATGTCTANGCTAGATGCGAAATACCGGGGAACACCTCTAACCGGAACACCCACGGAAGNAGAAGCAGGCTCTAAGAGTTAGGTGAGCCGCTTCACACCGAGGATCCGTCCAAACCACTGGTGTTATTGACAATACCAAATTTAAAATATTCTAAATGCCTTTGGTGCCTAGGTCAAGTTGGCNGCGGGTCACTTCTCATCAGTCATCAGCAAAGCGACACTCCCGTTCAGGATCTTAAAAAGTACGGCTGCGAATTGGACACCTAAAAAGATGGTCCGAGCCAATGCTGTGGCCTGCTGCGCACGCCCGCGCGCAGGGGCGTGGCGCACTATGACCCGCCTGCTGCGCGTGCGCGCCTAGGCGCGAGGTCAGGGCCGGGGAATGTTACTCCGGCTGGTGGGGGCGGTTGGCAGTCGGGCTCTGGCTTGGCGTTTTTCCAAGTTGTGGCAATGTGGCGGCTGCGCGGGAAGCGGCGTGGCGGTCTGGAGCAGCGTGAGGGTCGGTGGCATTGCTCGGCAGGTGAGCAGGGAAGCGCCCTCCACAGGTTTCAGGCGGCGTGGTATGGGCGCCGCTGGCCTTCTCATTGACGTCATCTGCCTGCGTCTGGGTCGGGCGCAGCCGCTTCCGGATTTCTGCTTCAGACTCCAGTGTCTTCCTACCCCTGATCCTAGCACTTTAGGGTTTGCAATATATCTTTAGCTATTTTGGCGGGAGGGTCCCCATTTAAAAGGTGGACTTCATTCATTAAAGAGGTGTAGCTCTTAATACTAAGCAGAGAAGTTGGCCACCGTGGGATTCCTGCCATGGATGCTTCGTTCTTAGTTCAACATTATTACCTATTTTACCATCCATCACATAGACCGTGCATCTGCTACTACAGTAGTAAGGAGACTCACTGCCCTATACCTTATAGATAAAGATAGCTGTATTGGAATTACCTATGCTGATTCTCCATCCTCAAATAGATCAATCTGTGTTATCACTCATCACAGGGGCCATACAGCTGTTCTTCTTCAACTCGTCTTTGCTTCTGTTGCTCCCTCTTTTTTTTTTCTTTTTTCTTTTTTTTTTTTTTTTTTTTTTTTTTCTTTTTTTTTTTTTTTTCGAGACAGGGTTTCTCTGTGTAGTTTTGGTTCCTGTCCTAGATCTCGCTCTGTAGCCCAGGCTGGCCTCAAACTCTCAGAGATCCACCTGGCTCTGCCTCTCGAGTGCTGGGATTAAAGGCATGTGCCTTTAATGTGTCAGTTGTGTTGT
The DNA here is from genome assembly GCA_001675575.1 of Neotoma lepida. Lineage (NCBI taxonomy): Eukaryota > Metazoa > Chordata > Mammalia > Rodentia > Cricetidae > Neotoma > Neotoma lepida. The sequence goes on from LZPO01076098.1 coordinate 59,427, forward strand.
GTAACTTTGGATGAGCAAATGTCCATTTACATCAGGCCACTCGTGACAGGTCCAAGAAATGATTCCATTCCTTTAGCTTTGTGAACCAGTGAGTTTATTGGAATTAATTATGGGGGCACCGAGGAAGAGTTACTGACAGGAATGAGTCAGTCAAAAGCAGTTTATTATTAAAAGGCACACACATAGGTGACAACCTAGGGAAAATGCATTCCTGGAGCTTCCTGCAAAACCTACAGTCAGTGCCACCAAAGAGGGTCTCATCTCCTCAGCAATTGTTTACTGCCTGTATAACTTTGGGGATGGGCCTTGTGAACCTTGTAATTTCCTGAGCATTGGGTTTTTGAGTGTCATGAGTTTTAAGAGATTCCCTCCTTCCTCCAGGATTGAATCTTTGGATTTGGAGAAAATAGCTTCACAAACAGGTTGGGAAAATGCTCACAGGTTTGTTTCTAGCACTATCAGTGGTGTTGCAGATCCTGTTCTGGTGATTAGCCTGTTGAAGATCAGTCAGGTAGTGAGTGCTGTTAGAGCACAGACAGTCGGAGTCACTGAACTGCTGTGGACCTTGGTCTTTGTGAAAGAAGTAAGTTGAATGGTCTTTGAGTTGATTGTGTCATTTTTCATGGGTGAATAAATGTCTGTTCACCCTAGACAGCACTGGCAACAGACTAAAGAAATGTTGTTGTGTGACACTTCTTGGAGACGTGAACAAATGTATACCCACTCCAGATAGGGAACTAACAGCAGAACAAAGTATGGATAGCATTGAAGTCCAGCTTGGTGAATCAATGAACTTTATTGGAGTTACTTACAGGAACAGAAATGACTCAGAGACAGATGCATCACCAAAGCNCACCCAAGCATGGGAGACAGCTCACAAAAGCTAGAAACCTGGAGCATACTGCGCACATTTCAGGGAATTCAGCAGATTGGAGAGTGTCCATTTCTAGTGGCTCGGTTGGTCTGAGCCTCTTCCAGGCATCTCAGCTGTCTGAGAGTCTTCTAAGCAGCTTGGATGGCCTCTGCTTCATCCAGGTTGCTAGGCTACTCTGCTTCTTCCAGGCAGTCTGTCTTTATTGTGGTTTGTCTTATCTGAGAGTGAGTCTCAGCAGTCTTTGCTGATGGTGTATTTTGAGGAGGGAAGGGCCTGATGAATCTGGTTAACTATTGGACTCATGCCAGTGAAGTTAGTCAGACAGATTTTGTCCAGAACATCCTCAACAGTTAGCTTGAATTTCTAAATGTAACTTCATCATCTCAGATCAACAGAGCTCGCTTCAAACACACAACCCTTGAGGCCATAAGATACAATTTTGGTTCTCAAGGCATTTTCTCTCTTGGGCTGGCTCCATTCCCTATATGCAGCTCTCCTTGGTAGGTATCTCATGGCACTAGCATCTCTAACCTCTTGGTATCTCTAACACAATCCAGGCGTCACTTTCACTGCTTCACAAGATGGCCTCTCAGGGTTTCTTGCCCTCTGGGGGCCTTCATGTAGGCACTGCCCTGCCACACATTGTCTGGCCTCAGCATATGTCCTTAACTGCAGAGGAAGATTCCATAACCTCTTTACTCATGTATCCTTCATGACTCTAAAGCCAGAACCACATGTATCTACTGTCAAGTTTAGCTGCCAACTTGGGGTGAGCCTTGGCCCTCTCAAATCACATTTTCAGCAGGCTTGATGTGTTTTCCCTTTCTAGGATCAGGAAATCCTTTCACAAGTTGAAAGTTTAGCTGGTTGGAGTCTTGCCCTCCTTTTATTCCAGTGCAGATCAGGCCACACCCACTCTGAGCTCCTTATCTCTTTCAGCATAAGCCTTGGCTCTAACATTTCCTGGTGATCTTTCTCTTTTCAAATTGTACATTTGTATTTCTTTTTTGCNCTACTTGTTTTCTTTCATTGTAGACTTGCATAAGGGTGATTTTTAATGACCATCTGACAAAGTCAGTATTAGGCTGTCTTGAAAACTCCTCCACCAAAGAAAATAGTCTATTACTTTCTAATTTAGCCTCAGACAGATTCTTAGGATGAAGGCANAAAGTAGCCACATTTTTGGCCAAAGTATTACAGGAATGCGTCTAGCCCAGGTGCTGTTCAAGTCCTTCCTTCCCTCTGAAGCCTCTTGAGCTAGNCCTCCACATGATTCTCAGCACCACCGTCTTTCAGACTCCTACTAGGATGGCCCATTAAGCTCTTCTTAAAACATTCAACCATTTTTTAGTCCACAGTACCAAAGTCTTTTATATTCCTCAACAACAACAAAAAACAAAACAAATGAAACAACCACACAGTCTGTTACAGCAATAGCCCACTTCCTGGTACCAACTTCTGTCTTAGTTAGGTTTCTATTCTGTGATACAACACCATGACCAAGTCAACTTACAAAAGAAAGTGTCTGTTTTCGAGACAGGGTTTCTCTGTGTAACAGCCCTGGCTGTCCTGGAACTCAACTCTGTAGACCAAGCTGGCCTCAAACTCATAAATCCACCTGCCTCTGCCTCCTGAGTACTGGGATTAAAAGCATGCACTACCATTGCCTGGCTGGATATTATAACTATAAAAAATTCTTTTTGACTTTTTACAGTGAATTTAATTCATATTTATTCCATTTGAATATCTAAGTGGGTAAAGTAACAAGCCCANACCTCAGTCTGAATTCTGTCCTTTGCATTCTGTCCTGGCTGCTTTGAGAAGATGCTGTATTGCGTTGCAGAAACAGCCTAATTGTCTCTCCTTTCAGTGTCATCAGGGGATATGCTTGCAGCAGCGGGCTCTGCAAGGGAGACTGACTTCGTTTTCCCAGAGGCTGTGTTCAAAACCTCCCAGAGGTATGGTACTTCTTTTCCTTTCTGCCCTCACTAGTGGCATGAAGTTTATGGGACTAGTGTAATTTGCTCAGGGTGTCTCCCACAGTGACTGAGCAGGTGGCAAGGGGGCAGGACAGCTAGAATGCTCCCATTCTTCCTTTTAGTTTCTATCTTGAGCCACACAGTAGCACCTCCATGCCTTTATCACCTTGATACATCATTGATATTGGCAAAAGTGAAATTGTCTCAGAAGGATATTACTAGATAAATCTTTTGGGAGGCATGGGAATTCATTTATGTTTCTGCATGGTTGATTCTGAGAACCCAGCCTCAGGTTTGGAAAATAAAACAGGTAGACTAGTTACCTGGAACACAGTGGTCTATTGGAGCCCTTCAGAGTAAGCCATGTACCTGTGCTTAGTGCTCTGAGCAAAGGGACTATATTCATAGAAGCGTTTAGAGACCTCTATCTCCAGAGAGTAGAAGAAATATTCCTTAGCCCATATGTCTATTTTGGACCTGGGGCTGCATGTTGCTTTAGTCAGGTAAGAAGAAAAGCAGGAAGGAGAGCTAGCTTTCTTACTTTGTCAGCCAGATTTGACTGTATTACTGCTTTTCTGAGTGTGTGTGAGAGTGTGTGTGTGTGTGTGTGTGTGTGTGTGTGTTTTCCTTTTAAAAATACCACAACCTCTCCATTTTGTCCCTAAGGGTTTGAGAAATATTTTAAGAATAAGAAGAATGGAAGAAGTACAGACCTAGGAAATTCAGTAACTCCAAAAAAAGGTAAAAAAGGCCAGTTTGATAAGTCAAACTGTCAAGTTTTACATTTGATTATTTTAGTTTATTTTATATGCTTGAGTGTTTTGCCCGCATTTGTGTTTGTGTAGCACGTGCATGCCTGGTGCCCAGAGAGGCCAGAAAAGGGCACCAGACCCCCTGGAACTAGAGCTACAGACACTTGTGAGCAGCCAAGTGAGAGCTAGGAATCAAACTTGGGTCCTGTCTAAGAATATCCAGTGCTCTTAACGGCTGAGCCATCTCTCCAGCCTCTATGAGTCATTTTAAAGTTACATCTCAGTTTGGTGATTGTAGCGCAAATCCTAATTGATCTTAATAATAAAAGCCCAGAGCCAGATATAGGGGTAAATGCTGAAAGATCAGAGAAGTAAAAGAGCCAGCCACTATAGAGACTTGTTACCTCTACTGAATCCTCAGGCTGAAAGGGGGCCGAGCTCCTGTTTCCGCTCATCTTAATATTCCTTTCTCCACCCAGCCATTCACTTCCTTCTTCACCTCCCTAGTGCTGGAATTAAAGGCATGTAATTCCCAAGTACTGGGATCAAAGGCATGAGATCCCATGTGCGGGGATCAAAGGTATAAGCNTCCACTGCCTTGCTCTATTTCTCTTTTAGACTGGATCAGTCTTGTGTAGCCCAGGGTGGTCTTGAACTCTTGATCTTCCTGCTTCTTCCTCCCAAGTGCTGGGATTAAAGGTGTGTGCCACCAGTGCCTGGCCTCTATGGTTAACTAGTGGCTGGCTGTGCCCTCTGATCTTCTGGCAAGCTTTATTTATTAGAGCACACACAAAATATGACCACAATCATTAATTCATGTTGCCATTTCTAGTTCCACCATAGCCTTTTCTGGACTTGCATGATATTGTTTTAGGGTTGTTGAAGTGGCAATATGTAGAGAAGGACTTGTTCTGACCTAGAACTTGTATGAATATTGCAAAAAGAGGCTCAGGGGACTTTACTTCCTATTATTGTCCATAGGTCAAAAGTGTACGCATGGGCTGGGCATAGTGGCGCACGCCTTTAATCCCAGCACTTGGGAGGTAGAGGTAGGTGGATCTCTGTGAGTTTGAGGCCAGCCTGGTCTATATAACCAGTTCCAAGACAATTAGAGCTGCATAGTGAGACCCTGACTCAAAAAGAAGAAAAAGAAATATACTCATGGCAGGTTTTTTTTGCATATTAACATGCTGTTCCTGAGAGCAGATGACAGGCATCTTGACTGTCCTGAGAAGGGATGTGCCTGTGTCAGCTTGCAGGTGACAGGCATCTTGACTGCCCTGAGAAGGGATGTGCCTGTGTCAGCCCGCAGGTGACAGGCATCTTGAGTCTCTTAAGGGATGTGCCTGTGTCAGCCTGCAGGTGACAGGCATCTTGACTCTCCTGAGAAGGGATGTGCCTGTGTCAGCCTGCTTCTTTTTTTTTTTTAAAAAAAGATTGCTGTTACAATTTAGGACTGCCTGGTATTATTGTGGTACATATCTGTAGTCATAGGAAGCTGAGGCAGGAGGATTGCAAGTTCCGAGTTAGCCTGGGCTACATAATGGAACCCTGTCTCAAAAAAATAAAAACAAACAGCTTATGTTTGAAACACACAAAGTAAAAATTTAAGTGATTTTTATATGTATCTGAAGCTGCTTTTCAGCAATATCTCCCAGCTTCTTTTTCCTGTCATTTATTTATTTATTTTTTTGGTATGCCTATTTGTATGTGCACTACACATATATGTGCATGTGTTTGTAGGTTAGAGATCAATATTGGGTGTCTTCCTTAATCACTCTCCACTATATTTTTAATTTTTTAAAACTACATTTATTTATCTGAAAGAGATAGAGTGAGTGAATGTGTGTGTACGCACACACATGTACCACTGAGTACACGTGGAGGTCAGAGGACAACTTGTAAGACTTGGTTCTTTCCTTCCATCACTCGTGTCTCAGGGATGGAACTCAGGCTATCATGCTTGGTGACAAATAGTTTTGCCTGATGAACCATATCACCAGCTCTCCACCTTGTTTTTTGAAGCAGGGTCTCTTTCTGAACCTGGAGCTTGCTGGGTGGGCTAGACTGGCTTACCAGACCCTCAGGGATCCTCTTGTCTCTGCTGCCGTAGCACTGAGTCTACAGGAACACATGCCACGGCATCTGGCTTTTAACATGGGTGCTGGAGATCTGACCTCAGATCCCTGTGTTTGCACAGCAGGCATATAACTGACTGAACAGCCTCCCTAGCTCTTTCTCTGTTCTTTGAATTCTCTAGCTCTGGAAATTATATATTCTCCTTTTTCTGTTGTAATAGAAGACTTTTCTTTCTTTTTTTTAAATCTCAGAAACTGTAGAACCAAGGAACGCTGGGCCTGGAGGAGATGGAGGCAGGGGAGGAGGGAAGCGAGATGACTTTGCCTGGTGGAAACGGATGCAGAAGGTTTGTGTGTATCTAAAGACCAGAGCCAGACATGATGTCACTTCTCTAGAAGGTGTGGTTGCTACAGAGTTAAGGCTTTGTATGGTCTTTGTCTTACCTTGTTCCTGCTCTTGGACAAAATTGCTGGGTGGTTTGATTTATTTCTTGTTTGTTTTGGCTTTTTTGAGACATGGTCTCCTATGTAACCTTGGCTGAGCTAGAACTCACTGTGTAGCCTAGGCTTGTGAACATCCTGTCTCTGCCTCTGAGTGCTGGAATTACAGATGTGCACCACTGTGCCCCTTAGACTGTGTAATTTGTAGATAGCGTGTGTTCACAACTGAAGAGGCTGGAAAGTGCATGGTCAGAGTGCTGGTGTGTCCAGTGTTTGTAGAGGCTTTAGTCTCTGTTTTCAAGGCTCCATTCATGGTGTCTTGTATACTGCTTTGTCCGTAGAGGAGCAATACTGTATCCTTATATGACAAGAAGGAACAAAATCCATCCTTCAAGACCTTTAATGTTAGTGCACAAATTCCATACATGAAGATGGACCCCACATGACTTAATCATTTCCCAAAGGTCCCACCTCTTTAATGCTTTCACTGTTGATGTTGATTTCCAGGATGGATTTTTGAGGGACCTAGACAGTTCAAAGAGTCTAAGAAATTTATTAAAATGTGTCAAGACTTAGAGTCTAAGATAAGAGAGAACCTTCTGCAGGGCATGGTGGCACATGCCTTAATCTTAATATTGTAATTGAAAAAATGACNGGAAGGAGTCACACCATATGATGGCTCACGTGGGAGGTTTATTGTGGGGAGGGGAGAGAAAGGGCCAGAGACCGGTCCCTGGGGGTGAGAGCAAAGGAAGAGGAAGAGAAAGAGATGGGAGGTGGGCAAAGCCCACCTT
>LZPO01076098.1:72637-98790 GCA_001675575.1 Neotoma lepida
TTATGCTCTCATCTACGATGACCTGACGGTAACCTAGCACTCTGAACTCCAGAGACAAGGTTTGTTGTTTTGGGACAGGGTCTTTCTGTAGCCCTGGCTGGTCTGAGACACTGTGTAGACCAGGCTGCTTACCTCACAGAGATCTACTGCCACTGCCTCCCAAGCGCTGGCATTAAAGGCATGTTTCATCATGCCCAACAGAAACAGGGTCTTGATCTTTTTCAAGGGGCCAGTGAGATGGCTCTGCTGGTAAAGGCATTTACCACTAAGCCTGCTGAGCCAGGTTTGATCCCTGAGATCCACATAATAGATAGAGAGAACAACCTTCTGTGAATTGTCCTCTGCCCTCCACATATGTGCAGCAGCATGTACGTGTGCACACATGCATATTAAAGAGCAAATACATTAAGCTGGGTGTGGTGGTAAAGGAACTTTGCCATCAAACCTGACAGCCTGAGTTCTCCCCCCTCACCTTTCCCCCCTACCAGAAGATGGTTTCTCTGTGTAGCCCTGGCTGTCCTGGAACTAGCTCTGTAGACCAGATTGGCCTCGAACTCTCAGATATCCACGTACCTCTACCTCCGAATGTTGGGATTGAAGGTATAACCCCCCACCACCTGGAGACAGCCCAGGTTCTAATTCCTGGACCCACACTCCTTTTTTACATGGTGNAAGGAGAGAGCTGACTCTGCAAATTGTTCTCTGACTTCCTCATCTATGCCATGGCATGCCAACCCCACCCCCCAAACACAGCTAAATAAATGTAATAACTTTTTTAAGAAGTCCTTTTAATTTTCAGTCATAATAGTTCATAAAATGAAAATGAAGGTGTTACACAAATGTGAATTGGTGATCTTGTTTGTTTTTGTTTTTTTTTCTTCCAGATGTATGCTCATATGTGTGAATGTAGGCATGGACTGTCTTAGTTTATTTTCTGTTGCTGTGATGAACACCATGACCTAAAGCAGTCTGGAAGAGGAAAAGGTTTATTTTATCTTGGACTCCAAGTAACAGTTAATGAAGGATGTCAGGGCAGAGCTCAAATACACATCTAGATGTGTATAAGAGACAGGCAACAGACAAGCAAATTTTGCTGTTTGGGGACATTGCATTTTATTTTGTGGCCATTGAAAATTGCAATTTATCTTTCTTTTTTTCTGGGTTTTTGAGACAGGGTTTCTCTGTGTAGCATTGGAGCCTGTCGTGGAACTCACTCTGTAGACTAGGCTGGCCTCGAATTCCCAGAGATCCACCTGCCTCTGTCTCCTGAGTGCTGGGACTAAAGGTGTGTGCCACCACTGCCTGATTCTCAGCTTGCTTTTTTATATAACCAGGACCATTTGCCGAGAGGTAGCACCACCCACAGTGAGCTAGGCCCTTCCCTACCAATCCTCAGTCAGGGAAATACCCCACACTCTTGTCTACAGGCCAGTCTAATGGGAACATTTTCTCAATTGAGGTTCCCTCTTTCTTGAAGAGTCTTTTGTGTCAAGTTGACAGAAAACTAAGCAGCACAGTGTGCTATAGCACATGTGTGAAGGTCATAGGACAATCTCACTTTCCACCTTGTTTGAGACAGGATGTCTTACTATATGCTCCTGTGTATGCCAGGCTATAGCTTCTGGGGATTCTCCTGTCTCTGGCTGCTGTCTTATGTAGGAGCACTGCTATTGTGCCTGGCTTTATATGGATTCTGGGGATTCACACTCAGGTCCTCAGGTGCCTGGCCTGAACAAGTGATGGAGCCCCCCAAAATGAGTTGTGTCTACCCTTCAAGCCAGCTGTGAAGCTGGACAGGCTTACTGGCTCGATTTCAATAGACAATTGTGTTTCCCTCCTGGGTGGCCATGCATATTGGCACTGCTGGTTTAGAGAGCAACTTGGCAGTAATCATTAAGGAAAGTGTTCTGAGCCAGGAAGTGGTGGCACACACCTTTAGTCCCAGCACTCGGGAGGCAGGGGCAGACCTCTGTGAATCTGAGGCCAGCCCAGTCTACAGAGCGAGTTCCAGGACAACCTGGGCTACACAGAGAAACCCTGTCTTGAAAAACCAAAAAGAAAAGGAAAAAAAGGAAAGCATTCTGGTTCTTTGAACTAGTGGACTCCTCCTAGACCTATTCCTGCAGAAGACAACTTCTCCAAGTGAGGGTCTGGATCTGGGAGTTTTCTTTTTAGATGCTGTATCTGTGTGTAAACTGTGGTGAGTGTGTTAATTGTGTGTTTGTGTGTATGATTCATGTGTGCTCATGCAGGTATGTATATGTGTGGGGAGGTGGTAGGCCAGAGGGCAACCTTGGGTGTCATTTCTCAGGAGCCCTCCGCCTTCTATTTTGAGACAGGGTCTCCACTGGCCTGTAGCTTATGAGTAGGCAAAGCTGGCTTATTGACCAGTGAGCCCACGGTTATCAACCTATTTCTGCCTTCCTAATGCTGTGATTACAAGTGATTATCTTGTGTCTGGCTTTTTTACACTGGCTATAGAAATTGAACTCAGATCTTTATGCTTTTATGGCACCTTACCTCTACTGAGCCATTTCTCCAATCATGTGTATTCATTTTTTAAGGAGAAAATGTTTTCTAAAAACCCTAGGCTCTAAAAGTAGTAGATTTAAGGTTCTCATTAGCCCTAGAAGTTCCTGTATGTATTAGGAAACAAATTCCTTTTTAGATCCAAGTAGAAACTGGGCTTGTTCCCAGTGTTTTGTCTATCCTTCTGGAGAATTAGGCGTCCCTTTTCTCTTGCAGGGAGCAATGCTCACTGGTCCACCTGGTACTGGCAAAACACTTCTTGCAAAAGCAACTGCTGGGGAGGCCAATGTGCCCTTCATCACTGTGAATGGGTCGGAGTTCCTGGAAATGTTTGTTGGTGTTGGGCCGGCACGGGTAGGTGGATGGGTAACCAGCTATAGAAGATGCCAACACACTTCTTGTCCAGGATTGGTCATTTTGTGTAGCTCTAGGCTTTGTGTGGGACAAGCGCTGAATGCGCCCCATCAGGGAGGTACTGATGTATCAAAGGGAGGGCTAAGAGTGAACTGTTCTCCTGTGTGATAGGAATGGAAATAACAAAACAGGGTTTGGATTCCTTTTCCAGGTTCGTGACATGTTTGCAATGGCCCGAAAAAATGCTCCTTGTATTTTATTCATTGATGAGATTGATGCAATTGGCAGGAAGCGAGGCCGTGGTCACCTGGGAGGCCAGAGTGAGCAGGAGAACACTTTAAACCAGATGCTTGTGGAGATGGATGGTGAGTGGACACTGTAGCAGGGCTGCAAGGACTCAGTTTCCACAGGAATATATATTCATTCTTCTCTCTGCTTAACCTGACTTAGAGCTCTGGTTCTTCCTGACTCCATCTCCGGAGTGCTGGGACTACAGACATGTGCCACTGTATCTGACTGATGTTCAGATTTTAAAAAAGAATGATCGCAAGCAAACCTAAGTGAGAAATCTGTGTTTGATCCACATAATGCTCCTCACTGCACGATGGGAAATTTGTTTCCCACCTGCCAGGAGGCGGGAAATTAGCTGGGATTGAGGGCACCTGCTTCTCTTGGGAGGTAAACATGTATATGAGCATGAGTGTCCCTATTGGACACTCTGTCCTATGTTTATAGGATAGAGTGGACTCAGCCATACTCCTTTTGCTCTGGGCCTTGTTCTGCTGATCTCAGAGTGATTCTAGCCAGGGTGTACCTCCATGGAATACTTCTAGTCGTTATCCCACTTGAGTTTGGTAAGGCTTCCACTGGATCTTTGGTAGATTTTGTCTTCATTTTGGCTTTAGGGTCATGTTGAGGTCCCTAAGCCCTCCCTGGGTTTGGTATTTTACCAGGGAGTCACAGAATCAGCTATACATAGGTATGATCCAACACAAAGGAAGGACACACAGCAAAATTAGCCAAAAGGGAAGGCACAGAGAATGGTCCATTAAGACCAGATGCAGCTTCTAGATCTTCTCTGGGATCACACTGTGATGGCATGTAGGAATTGCCTTGATCCCTGCTATTTTCATTGGGTGTTGGTCAGGTGCTTTCTGCTTGGCATGTATCAAGATTCCAGACTTCTGGAAGGAAGGCAGGTATTGTGCATAAATAACATTGTTTGCACTAGTAGTTTGGGCACCAGGAACCATTGTCAGAGAAAGGTGGCTGATGGCAACCACTCATGTGGTCCTTAAGACAGCCAAGCCAGTTATGTGCACTTCTGTACATACCAAAGTTGTTTCTGGAATCTTGTATTAAATCTCTAGTACCGGCTGGGTGGTGGTGGTGCACGCCTTTAATCCCAGCACTCAGGAGGCAGAGGCAGGCGGATCTCTGAGAGTTCGAGGCCAGCCTGGGCTACCGAGTGAGTTCCAGGAAAGGTGCCAAAGCTACACAGAGAAAACCTGTCTCAAAAAACCNAAAAAACTCTAGTACCTACAGGTGAGTGAAATAGGTTGTTACTATGCTTTCCTCTGGCGGGGACTGGGTGGAGACAATAAAGGAGAGGAAACGCATGTGCACACCTAACCATCATCATGGGCTCGCCTTGGATGAGTGTTCCTTGCTTGCCATCACCTGGTTGTACCTGATGAATCCTTCAAGCCCACAAGGACTTGGGTGGAAGGAAGCAGTGAGCCCTGACAAGATGGTGTCAGGGTAGTAGGAGTCAGAAATACAAAGAGACTCCCCATGTTCCAGGCTTTCTGTCTTATCCTTGTCCCTGATTATAGGGTTCCCTGTTTGCTGAGAAAGGTTTGCTTTCCCACCAGCAGAAATGTACCTTACTCATAGCAGAAGGTCATAGTGAGAGCTTAGAGCCAAAGGTCAAGTCTTTGTGTGTTGTCATTCCTAGAATGGGGCAAGCCTGGGCCCCTGGGGCAGCCGGGCAGGGCCTCATGCCCNTTTCTTGGCACTTATGGAAGGATGTGGGGCAAGCAGAAGGGAAGTAGAGCCAGCATGGTGCCTGACTTGGAATGGTCATACAGATTCTGTTATTGCCTGGGCCCTTCCTCAGATTAACCAGCATTTCTTGTGTTTAGGGTTCAACTCTACCACTAATGTGGTAGTGCTAGCTGGCACCAATCGCCCTGATATCCTTGACCCAGCTCTAACACGGCCTGGCCGATTTGACCGCCAGATCTACATTGGTGAGTGCCTGTCATGTAGGTATATGTGGGTTTGCACCTCGGCCCCTGAGGTTAAAGGTTTGGGTAACTCACTTGCTGTGCGTTTGGAGATGTCTGGGTCCCATCTGATANTCCACATCTTGGTAATAATAGATGTGGTTTGGCTGTCCACATGTCCTTGTAGTGAATATAAGTAAGAGTAGTATAACATATTTCTATCTATTCTCCAGATTTTATTTTCATACAGCTTTATAAAACCTTATACTTGGGCCTGGAGAGGTGGCTCAGAGGTTAAGAGCACTGGCTGTTCTTCCAGAGGTCCTGAGTTCAATTCCCAGCAACCACATGGTGGCTCACAACCATCTGTAATGAGATCTGGCGCCCTCTTCTGTATATATAATAAATAAATAAATAAATAAATAAATAAATAAATAAATAAATAAATAAACAAAACCTTATACTTTAGGAAAAACAATTTACCCCTTGTCCTTCTCCCCGATGGTCAAGGATAGTCACCTTCCCTTGATGTTTCCCAAGTGGAGCACCTTGATATTGGGTGGATATTACCTGTGTCTGGGACAGTTTCTATTGGGTCACATGGCTTTTGGGGAATAAATTTAATAGTGGTTAAGAAGGTGTGTGTGTGTGTGTGTGTGTGTATGTGTGTGTGTTAGTGGTGATTGAACCCAGGGCCTTGTTCATGCTAACTCTACCAGTGAGCTACATACTGATAAGTTTTTTACACCTGGATAAGCCTCTCCGCTGATGCAGCAATCCAAATTAGACTGAATTAGGAAAGGCCAGGTTTAATGGGCAAACGTTCCCAGGTGATTCCCGGGCCCCTTAGAGAGGAGATCGGGAAGAGAGACTGGAGGAACCACACATCTATTTCCGGGATGCCACTTAAATAACCTGAGGGAGTGGTCTTGATCCTCTTCTGGGGAGGAGCCGTGTTTGGCGGGCTTTGAAGGAGCGAGTTCAGCAGTGTGTGGTCCAGTGTTGGGCTGCTGCATGGGCTACACACAGGCCAGGAGTCCGGGTGGCTCGAGGTGTGGGTGGCACTGGGAGTGGAGCCCCAGCAGCACAGGAAGCAGGGCCGGTGATAGGGCACTGGTGGCTGCATCAGGAAGTGGAACCCCTGGGTAGAAAGCAGCACCACCAGTCCACGGACATTGTGTGACAGCCAGGAACTGCCTGCCCAGAGTGGGACGCCAGGGGCTGAGGTGGAGCTCCCACCAAACACATACCTAGTCCAAGAAGGTGTTTTCATGTATGGCATTGCCCAGTACAAGTACACTTTGGGCGTATTTACCATTTCAACCTTACTGCAGGCAGCTGATGCAGGCAGGGAGCTCTGCTTGCTGTCCTTGAAGTTTTGCAAAGTAGTTAGCTCTGAGAACATAATTTCGTATGTCTCATTTTCTTTATTAGGTCCCCCTGATATCAAAGGCAGATCCTCTATTTTCAAGGTCCATTTGCGTCCACTCAAGCTAGATGAACACCTCACCAAAGATGCTCTTTCAAGGAAGCTAGCAGCTCTTACTCCGGGCTTCACTGGTAAGTGTTTTGTTGCTGAGCCACTCATTGCAGGGGCCAAGTGCAATCATTATTTGTATTGACTGGTTGTCACACCTGCCCATTTGGTCCTGGCAGACGGTCACTCTGGTCTACAGAACTTTGAACCTCCTGAAACATTTCAAAGGCTTCAGATCTTCTTAACCTAAAGCCTGTTGGTACCTGTTTGAGTTTGTGGGTTTCTATTTAGACTTCAGTCTTTACTACAGAGATGGAAGAATATCTGAGGGGGATCACCTGAAGAGGTGAATCATATCACACTTTGATCTTGGCTTGAACTCCCATCTGGACTGATTGTTTGGCTTTTCCTTTTTCAAAACCTCATCTCCGGTGCTAGGATTCTTTTTTCCTACCTGAGTGGTTTGAACCCCAGAAATGGATGGGAACCTATGGAAGGGGTTTTCTGACTTATTTGCCTCTCCATAGCAGCCCTTTGAAAACCACAGTTGCCTCATGGCTTCTGTAGCAAGTTGTTTGCAGGTCATCTGATCCACAGCTATCTACTTCTGCCATATGGGTCATTTGGCAGTGGAACAGCCTCACTCTGGTTACCTATAGCATCCTGCTCAACACTGGGCCAGACATATATATACTCACACATAGTATACATTTGTCTGTGGTATAATGGTGAGAAGTTCTTGCCAGGCTATCATGTGAAGGGCTTTCGTGGTATTCTTTCTAGAGTATCCTTCCTGTCCCATTTTCTCACCCCTTTGAAGAGATCAAGTGTCCACTTAACATGCCCAGCTAAGAAACTAGAGTAAGTTACCCAGACTTTAGATTTCCCTGCTGAGCCTGTGAGGATTTTCAGTTTGGAGGACTCAGCAAGAGAATACAATGCTGGTCTATAATAGGGCCGACTTAGAATTCCCCAATAACTCACTCTGACCCATTACCACATGGACTTGAGGATGCTGCTTTGCTTCATCAAAGTCATTTCCAGGGCTGGAGAGATGGCTTAGTGGTTAAGATTGATTGCATGCTCTTCNAAAGGATTAGAGTTTAATTACTAGCACCCACAATGGGTGGATCTGTAACTCTTGCTTCAGGGATATGATACACTCTCCTGGCCTCTACATACACATAAGTAAGTAGTAAGATAAATTTTCAAAAACAAAGTACTTCTCCTCCCCAAGTTTCATTGTACATAAAGGGCGTAGCACAAATCTCTGAATACCAAGATGCTGAGGACAGAGCTCTCATTGTTTCTGACGACAGGAGCCATGTAAAGCCCCACCTTAAAAGAAGTGTTGGCATGTTTCCAGAGTTGGGGCTCAGCACTGACTATGGCCCCCATTGGTTCTTACTGTCAAAGGCTGCTTCTCTCCCGTATGNTTTTGGATTGACCCTTGGCTAGGAGATGCAACTATGTTAATCCTTGGTATTTCCCCAGAAAACAGGCAGCTGAAATTTCTTTCATGATCTCTACATATTTTGGCAATGCAGTGTATCAATAAAAATGGGTACTAAAAAGTTTGGTTGATGATTTAACAGAAAACTATAATACCTGCAAAGAAGCAGGTATTGTATGTTCATAGAGGAAGGAAAAGTTAAAGCCCCAAGTAAACATAATATTANGCATAATAAGCAATTTTTGTTTGTTTGCTTGTTTTGTTTTGTTTTTGGAGGATTTCTCTGTGTAGGCTTAGTTGTTCTGAAACTCATTCTGTAGACCAGGCTGGCCTCGAACTCAGAGATCCACCATGCTTCATCACTGCCTGAAAATTTTTTTGAAATTTTTATTTTATTTTATGTGTATGGATGTCTGTGTGTCATGTGTGTGCAGAAGAGTCTAGAAGAAGGAGGGCATCTGTACAGTTGTGAGCTGCCATATAGGTCCTGGGAATCAAACACAAGTCTTCTAGAAGAGCAGCCAGTGCTCTTTACTGTTGAGCCGTCTCTCTAGCTCCATCCTGCATTTCTTAAAATGGGCAGGTGAGAGGGCTCAAAGGGATCCCAGTAACCCATATAGTGGAAAGAAAGAACCAGCTTCCACAGTTTGTTCTCTGACCACTATACATGGAGTGTGACACACACACACAATACATAAATAAATGTAATTTTTAAATTACATTACATTAATTAAATTAAATTATATAAATTACATAAATTAAATTACATTAGCTTAAATAAGCTAAGTGTAGTGGCACATGCCTTTAATCCCAGTACTCGGGAGGCAGAGGCAGGAGGATCTCTGTGAGTTCGAGGCCAGCCTGGTCTACAGAGCTAGTGCCAGGATAGCCAAGGCTATACAGAGAAACCTTGTCTCAAAAAAACCAAACCAAACAAAAAATTCTTAAAATTACATATCTTAAATATTCTCAAAGATTTAAAAGAAAACATGGACAGAGAACTAAAGGAAATCAGGAAAACTGTCCCAGTAAACAGAGTGAAGAGATGGAAGAGTAGAAAGGTTCAAGATAAATCTGGAGCTGAAAAGTACTGTAAGTGGAAAGTGGAATTTACTAGAGGAACAGAACAGTAGGTTTGAACAGACAGAAGAGAACCAGGAAATGTGGGAATAGATCAAGTGAAATGTTCAAGTCTGTGGAACAGAAAGAGAAGAAAATAGAGAAAAGGACGAGCCTAAGGGGCCTGTGGCAGTCCAGCACCACTTGTCAGCCTTGTGGGAGGACGGACAGAGAATAATGAAGATGACACAAAACTCCCCAAACTGGATAAAAGACCGAATGCATCCATCCAGCCAAGAAACTCAGTGAACTCAAAAGTACGAATAAACACAGGCCCACACACAGTGAGACTCAAATCAAGTATGACAACCCAAAGGTACGAGAGACTCTTGAGAGTATCAAACAAGGGGCACATACAGTTCAGGGGTCCTCAGTGATGAGTACCTCGCTTTTGTTTAGAAACTAGAGTCCAGAAGGTGCTGATGAGGTGCTAAGAAAACCGTCTGTTAAGTGTTTTGTGGCTGCCAGCACTGTCGTTTAAGAGTGAGGGGAAAATGACAGATTATAAAGGGCAGAAGGACCTTTTCATAGTAGATCTCCTCTGCAAGAGATGAAGGAAGCTCCTCAGGCTGAAGCAAGAGGGTGGTAGCTAATAACTTGAGGCCTTAAAACACATTTACAAAAGTAACTATGTAGGTAAATGTTTTGTTTTGTAACTTTAAAAATNAGTACATAAAACCGATTATAGATCTGTGTTAAAGAGCACAGTGTATAACAATGTTCTCATGCCTACAGATTCCTACAAGAAGGAGGAGGAGGTAAAAGGAGCAGAGTGTGTTCTTAGGAAAGCCAGAAATGGAAATACTGATTTCTAAAATTCAAGTGGAACTAGCTGCAAGGGCCCCTAAAAACCAAAGCAATCTTNTAAAGGTTGAAGGACTCAGACTTTGCTGTTTCAAAACTTCCCACAGAGGCACTGTAAGCAAACAGTGTGGTCTTGGCAAAAGAGAGACAGAGACCAACGGAAGAGAGACCAAAGTCCAGATAGAAGCCTTTATGTCACTAGTCAGATGATGTTTGACAGTTGGGGAAAGAGCCGTCTGTCTCGTCAACAAATGGTGCTGGGACAACTGGGTCTTCACAGGCAAAAGAATGAGGTTGGACCCTTACTTTACCAGCTGCAAACATTAATTCAAAATGGATGAAAGTTTTAATTTAATAGCTTCGACTATAAGATGCTTAGAATAGGTGAATCTTCATGACATTGAATTACCAGTGCTTACTTGTATATGACCCAGTGTGCAAACAAACAGAAAAATATACATATTGGATATCAAATCTTTATATTTCAAAGGATATGCTCAAGAGAATGAAAAGATAACCCACAGAGTGAAAATCCATGTATCTGATAAAGGTATGGTATGAAGAATATTTAAAAAGATTTTATACCTTAGCAAAAAAAAAAGGGTGTATGGTAGTGCACACCATGATCCTCACAGTAGGAGGTATGGTAGTGCACACCATGATCCTCACAGTAGGAGGTATGGTAGTGCACACCATGATCCTCACAGTAGGAGGTATGGTAGTGCACACCATGATCCTCACAGTAGGAGGTATGGTAGTGCACACCATGATCCTTACATTAGTGAGGTTGAGGCTATCTTGGGTTATAGAATGAAACCCTGGGAGGGACTTAAATATATATTTCTTCAAATAATGGCCAGTAAGTACATTAAAAAATGTTCAACATTGATTATTAGGGAAGTATAAAGTAAATCTACAATGTGTTAGAACTTCATACCTGAAAGGATGCCTGTAATAAAAAAAACAAATAATAGCTGAGAACAAGAGTTTTAGAACCTCACGTTACTAGTGGAAATATAAAATGGAAATGGTATAGCCAGTATAGAAATCAGTTTGATAGTTCAAAGGCAAAACAGAGTTACCATATGACCCAGCAATTCCACTCCTACGTGTATTTTCAAGAGAATTGAAAATGTATTTCAGACTTGACGTACACGTCCATAGTCCCATTATTTGTAATAGTCCTGAAGTAGAACTCAGTCAGATTTCTAACAGTGGATGAGTAGATGAGCAATACATGGTATATACTGTATAGNACAATTTTTAGCTGTAAAAAGGAATGAAATACTAGGGGCTGGAAAGATGGCTCAGAGATTATAGGAATACTTGCTCTTGCAGAGACCTGCCTGGGTTGGTTGGTTCCCAGTACCCACACGGTCACTCACAACACTACAGTTCTGGCCTCTCTGGCACCAAGCAAACATGTGATGCATATTACATATATAGAGACACATACTCATGAATTTAAAATAAATAAAATTTAACAAAAAGGGATGAGGTACCGATACACACTACAACATAGATAAGTCTAAAAAATAATGCTCAAAGGAAGAAGCCAGACATAAAAAACCACATCTTATATGAATCTTTTTCCCATGAGGGTTTGGACTTTGAGTAGAGATCCAGAAAATTCAAATCTACAGAGTTGAAAACAGACTAGTAACTGATTGGAGTGGGAATAGGAAGTAAGTATAGAAGGCATAAGGTATCTCGGATGATAGAAAGTGTCTTAGAACACGATTAGGGCCATAGCTGAGAACTTTGGTGTCTTAGTTTCTTTTCCTGTTGCTGTGATAAAACACCCTGACAGAAGTAACTTAAGGGAGAAAGGGTTTGTTTTGTCTCAGTTCCAGGTTACAGTCCACTGTGATGGGGATCATAATGACAAGAGCTTGAGGGAGCTGGTCACATCCTATCTGGGAATGGAGAACAGCGAGTACATGAATGTTAGTACCCAGCTCATTTCCACTTACATAGCCCAGAGCCTTCCCACAATTAAGATGGGTCCTTTGACATCAGTTGGTGTAATCAAGACAATTCTCACATGCTGTCTTGGTGACCTTTCTCTTGCTGTGATACCATGACCAAAACATTTACTTGGGCTTCTGGCTTTAGAGTGTTAGAGTCCATCATGGTGGAACAAAAGTATAGCAACAGGAGAGAGTGAGAGCTCACGTCTTAAACCACAAGATGGAAGCAGAGAGCTAACTGAGAATGGTGTGGACTCAATTGAAACCTCAAATCCCAGCTCCCAGTGACACACCTCCTCCAACAAAGCCACATCTCCTAATCTTTCCCAAACAGTTCTACCAACTGGGGACCAAGTATTCAAACACATGAGCCTATGGGGGCCATTCCCATTCAAACTACCACACATGTCCAGAGATCTGTCACTCGTATGATTGCAGATTCTGTCAANTTGCTAATATTATCCATCACATTGGTAAGTTTACTAAAAGTTAATGTTGCACATGCCTTTATGATACATGGATTATTTCTCAACAAAATTGCATAACCAGAAAATTTGATGAAGTAATTTCTGCCTACATTTTCTGCTGAAGTTTAACCTGACTTCTACTTGAGATTTTCCTTTGATGAAGTTGATCTTGGCAGAACTCCAGCAGCCAGAATCACTGACTTTACTTTCTTTTCCTGACTCAGGTGCTGATATTTCTAATGTGTGCAATGAAGCAGCACTGATTGCTGCCCGCCATCTTAGCCCTTCTGTCCAGGAGAGGCACTTTGAGCAAGCCATCGAGAGGGTCATTGGAGGTGAGCCCACATCTCCTGGGGAAGGACAGGCATTTTTTGGATGGCCCAGCCTCACTTCAGCACGTAAAGACATGATCAGTTTTTTGAACCAAAATTTAGAACTAGGGCTCTCCTAGCTGCTTTCACTCCCCTCTGAATTGTATGCAGGCCCCTTGCAGGCCTTGGGAAACCAGAGCTAGGCATGGATATAGAAGACTTGGAGGGAGGAAGAGCCGAGCTTGGATGAATGATATTTCCGAGGAAAAGCCTGTGCTAGGCAGGGGCCATCCCAGGACGCCGACTGCTTGAGCTCTCCTGGGCCAGCACTGATAAAGAAGGGAATGTTATGTGTTTCAGTCTCCAGTAGTTCATATAGCAGCCTGGAGCAGCTCAACTAGCTGTGCTAGCCAGGCAAGAACTGGAGTTAAGAGTCTCATAGGGCTCTGAGACTGAGAGGGTACCCCATGCTGTCATTGGCTGGTCTGGTGTGGTTCCTGGAGAGGGGAATCAGGCAGATGTTGGTATAGATCTATCCCTGTGCCAAAAACTGAAGTTTCGCCAGGTTGGCAGACATCCTTAAGCTTCATCATTGAGGTTTCATTTTTAAAGTTTAGCTGTATAGAGGAGTACATACAATCTTGAGGGCTGTCCCAGTGGCTCTGGTGAGCTAATTAATTAATCAGTCCTTGCAGTGGCTGTCTAAACAGCTCAACACATGATTTTAGCTGCTTCTCTTTGTCCTGTATCTGCTATAGGTATGCAGATTGGACATTGAGAACACTCCCCTTTGTCTTGATGTGCATGGGTGTTGCTTCTTGACACATGACAGAAAGTGACCTTGTGCTTCTGACTCAAAAGTCCATTGGCTGACAGTGGCTTGCTTTTTAAAAAAAATTTTTTTAGATTTATTATTGACTTCTTTTATGTGTATGGATAGTTTGCCTACATGTTTGTCTGTGTACTATGTGTGTGCAGTGCCTACAGAGTCCAAAAGAGGGTGTCGTGCTAGGTGGTGGTGNTGCACACCTTTAATCCCAGCACTTTCAAGGCAGAGGCAGGTGGGTCTCTGAGTTTGAGGCCAGTGTGGTCTACAGAGCGAGTTCCAGGACAGCCAGGGCTATATAGAGAAAGGCTATATAGAGAAAGGGTGGGGGTGGTGTTAGGTCCCTTTGGAACTGGAGTTAGACATGGTTATTAGCTGCCATGTGGGTGCTGGGAATCAAACCCTGGTCTTCTAGAAGAGTAGCCAGTGCTTCTAACCTGCTAAGCCATCTCTCCAGCCCTAAAAATGGCTTTCTAAAACAGGATGAGTCACCTTGGTTAGAGTGGATGAATAGGGTGCTCTCCAGTGCTGGGAGATGGGTTTCACTGCAGACCGGAGAGTAGGATGGAGCTGGTGCTCGGGCAAGACTGTCTGATACAGAGGGAGGGACAGGTTCCTGACAAGACTGTGGAATGGGATATGGCAGTCAATCCAGACTGTTGGGTGCCCTTGGGGGTTTGTGGGTGGACATTCTTCCCCTGTTTCTCACTCCTTGGACTGTGGTTTGTAGGCTTAGAGAAGAAGACCCAGGTCCTACAACCCAGTGAAAAGACAACTGTAGCCTACCACGAGGCTGGGCACGCAGTGGTCGGCTGGTTCTTGGAACATGCAGACCCTCTGCTGAAGGTCAGTTTTTCAAGCTGAGTGTGTCTCCTAACGGCCTTGGCAGCCTCTAGGCCCAAGTGCCATCTCTGGCTTTCTAGGTGTCAGCCCACACAGGGACAGCACACTTGTAGACATGGCCCTTTTACTCTCCTTTCTCTGTGTTTGAGAGAGAGAATGCATATGGTGGTCAGAGATGAGAGCCAGTTTTCTCTTCTGTGGGTTCTGGGGATTAAACTCAGGTCATTAGCCTTGGTGGTAAGTGCCTTTACCATCTGAGCCATCTCACCAGCCCTTTTTACTTTTCAAGGAATATGTTGAAATTCTTTTCAAGGAATTTGTTCAGTTCCTTTTGGGGTGGGGAAGCAGAACAGGAAGTATTGGCTCTGGGTGGCGCCTTGCTTAAGCCTTAAGCTTTGGATCAGACTCTTGTCAGAGTAAGTGTGCATTCAGTTCCTGAAGAGCCTCTGTAGGACAGTCAGACACTGAGGCTGTGGTATGGGTGTACTCCTCAGGGTAGCTCCATTGGGTCTATAGTGGCTCAAGCTCAGGGCTCTTCTCCTGCCTCCCTCAGTCATAAGGGGGGCATGGCCAGTGTAGCGCCTGATAGAACAGTTTGTTTGAGCCTGACAAAGACAAGGCTTGGAAATTTTTTAAAGATTAATTTTAATTTTTTTAAAAAGATTTTATTTAATTTTATTTTATGTGCATTGGTGTTTTGTCCACATTCATGTCTGCTTGAGGGTGTTGGATCCCCTGGAAGTGTAGTTACAAACGGTTGTGAGCTGCCACATGGGTACTGGGAATTGAACCCAGGTCCTCTGGAAGAGCAGCCAGTGCTCTTAACTGCTGAGCCATCTCTCTAGCCCCTAATTTTAATTTTTTTAAAGATTTATTTTATGTGTATGAGTGTTTTGCCTGCATGTTTATGTGCACCAGGTGACTTCAGCAGAAGAATAGCAGATGCCCTGGAACTCTCATGCCCTGGAGTTACAGGTGGTTGTGAGCCACTGTGTGGGTGGTGGGAACTGAACCTGGGTCCATTTGTTGCCAGAGCAATAAATGCTTTTAACTGTTAGCCATCTATCTCTCCAGCCTCTATATTTTTAAAGTGTGTGTGTGTGTGTGTGTGTGTGTGGTTATATACATGAGTGCAGTCCTTGAAGAGTCCTGAAGAGGGGGCCATCTGATCTGGGGCCGGAGTTACAAGATGGTTGTAAGCCACCTGATGGGAGTGCTTTGAACTGAACTTGGGTTTTCAGCAAGAGCAGTACATGCTCTTGACCACTGACCCATTGCTCCAGCTCCAGGCTCTTATTTTTCAGGTGTCCATCATACCTCGGGGCAAGGGGCTTGGCTATGCCCAGTACCTTCCCCGTGAGCAGTACCTCTACACACGGGAGCAGCTCTTCGACCGCATGTGTATGATGCTGGGGGGCAGGGTGGCTGAGCAGCTGTTCTTTGGTCAGATTACTACAGGGGCTCAGGATGATCTGAGGAAAGTCACCCAGAGTGCCTATGCCCAGGTAAGCAGCAGTGTCCTAGTGTGTGACCCTATCAGTTGCATTGGACACAACTAACCCTAGTCTCCTTCTGTACTTCAGATTGTGCAGTTTGGAATGAGTGAGAAGCTAGGCCAGGTATCCTTTGACCTCCCCAGACAAGGAGAAACCGTGGTGGAGAAGCCATACAGTGAAGCAACTGCCCAGCTCATTGATGAGGAAGTCCGGCGTCTTGTCAGGTCTGCCTATGATCGGACCCTGGAGCTGCTCACACAGTGCCGGGAGCAGGTAGAGAAGGTGAGTGGGNTCCACTCAGAGATAGCCAGGTCATAGGTCGCAGGTTGGGGTGTGGTCAAGCCATGCTGATCTTTGTGGACCTACTTAGGTTAGGTTATGTCCTGGATCAAGACCACTAGAACACCCCTGTCCTGGGCACAGCAGCCTAATGGGTGACTGTCTTTTTCAGGTGGGCAGGCGACTCCTGGAGAAAGAAGTGCTGGAGAAGGCCGACATGATAGAGCTGTTGGGCCCTCGGCCCTTTGCAGAGAAGTCCACCTATGAGGAATTTGTGGAGGGCACTGGCAGCCTAGAGGAGGACACAGCCCTTCCTGAGGGGCTGAAAGACTGGAATCAGGGACGGGAGGAAGGAGGCACTGAACGGTGCTTACAGGAGAGCCCTGCATAGCCGTGGCCTGTGGGTGGCCACCTGTGACCACTGTTGACTGGGAGCTGCTCAGCCCTTGCCGAGAGCTGTCAGAGTAACTGGAAAACAAATTAAAACAGGTGACAACTGCAAACAAATGTTTTAGATAAGACCATTCAGAATCCACAAAAGAGGGAGCTAGGACTTGGCAGCATCCAGCCAAGGTAATAGCTGAGGGAATCAAAGGTGTAGCCTGAGGCCACGGGCCCTGAACCTGGAGGTCTGTCAGTTCAGATAGGAGAGGGAGTTGGACAATGGCTTCTGTGAAGCCATGAGTATTGTCTTTTTGGGGATTCCATGTCTAGGGCCATTAGGAGCTACATCANGCTTCCAGTAGACCCAGAACTGATTGAGTTTCCAAGTGTGCTGCAGCCTAGAGCTTGCCTCTGAGGTAATTGCTCAGAGGATGAGTCTTGAACCAACACAGATAAAGTTTGGTGAAGAATTAATGAAAATGTAAGCCAGTTACCAAGGGAAGGCTAGGTTCTTAAGCTGATGAGTCCTTAGGAAAGAAAGCTAGCACACCTGCAGATCTCTGGCTAAGGAGAGAAGGAATATGGCCATTCCTGGCCTTGGTGGCAGCGTCAGAGATTTTATCAGTCAGACCTGGCGTCTGGCCTTGGGAATTGTCTGCTTCACTGATGGAGTGTCAAAGGTCCTTTCCCTGGCACACACCTCCCCGCCCCCCTTTCTGTTTTGAATCTCTGAAAAGGTTGTTTTGGGCTGAGCCCTCTGGCTCTGGTGCCTATTTATCAACCATTTTGTTGTAGGACAGCTCTTGGGTAAAGGAAGGCCTTTGTGAGCTCCAAGCCTCCTTGGGCTAAGAGGCATCTTTTTCTTGTTGATCCTGGGGCATGGTGAGGCCTGTACTAGAGACCTTAATGCTTGGGGTCCTGGGGTTCCATGAGAGTGTTCCTGTGGCTTCCTCCAGGACTCCCTGGGACCACAGATCTCAGGGCTGCACCATCAGCTGCATCAGCCCTCTTGTCAAGTCTCATGGCCCTGGGGAGGAAGGAATACATTTGTTCCCTTGACTTTTTAAAGGTTTTGTATGTATGCCTATAGGTGTTCATGTGTGTACATATGCATGTATGCATATGATTTTGTGGAGGCCAGAGGTTAACATAGTATGTCTTCCTCTATTGCTTTTTATATTGATTTTTTTTCCCATTTATTTAGTTGTGCTTGTGTCTGCACATGCATGTCCACAAACACATAGGCACTGTGGTACACATGTGTAGGTCAGAGGACAACTTGTAAGAGTTAGTCTCTCCTACTGTGTGGGTTCTAACACTCATCAGGCTTGATAGAAAAGTGCCTTTATGCACTGAGCCATCTTGCCAGCCAATCTGCCTTGTTTTTTGAGATGGGGTCTCTTACTGAATCTGGCTAGATTTGCAGGCCGCAAGCTCTAGGGATCCCCCTGTCTCTGCCTTCCCAGTGCTGGGATTACAGGCACGCATTTTTGCCTGGCGTTTATGTGGATGATGGGGATGTATTTAGATTTTCATGCTTGTGTGGCAAGCACTTTAGCAACTAAACTCTCTCTCTAGCCCTTTAACTGGTGTTGATGGGCTTCCTGGGTGACTAGTCAGGAGACCTGTTCTCTGCCTCTTAAACCTTTTTATCCTTTTCTTTGGGGCCTGGCTAAAGACCAGACACACTGGATGTACATAGTATAGTACATTTTCTAAATTGTGTTTGCCTCAGAAATAGAAATTCTATCAGAGGACAGACACTTTCAACTTTTACTGTTTGTAAAATGTACATTATTGAATTTTAAAAAATACTTAATTTCTAATTTTGTGTGTGGGAGTTTTGGCTGCATGTATGTATGTATGTGCACCATGTGCATGCAATACCTGTCAGATCCCCTGGAGCTGGAGCTATAGGCAGTTGTGAGCCCCCATGTGGTTCCAGGGAATTGAACCCAGGTCCTCTGGAAGAGCAGCCGGTGCTCTTAACTGCTGAGCCATCTCTCCAGCCCCACATTATTGAATTTTTAAAATCTTCAGGGCTCAATGTGTATCATGGTCTCAACCAAATCATTATTCACTGAGCTACTTAGTACTTAGGGTCCTAGAGTCTTGTATTAGGTTCCCTCTGATTGGGGTAGGGGGTGATTCCTTGGCCTGTGACATTGTAGACTCTGGCAGAGCATTGTCACAGGGTTATTTGAGCTTGCTACTTTGGCATATCTGTGGGACTCTTCCAAAGTCACTGACCAGTGGTGGGGTAGGGTGGGTGGCTGGGTTGGCCCTGTCTCCCATGGGCTGCTCCTGAGGCAGAGCTACAGTGTCAGAGCCTGCCGTCAGAGCATGTGACGGGCTATGGGGAAGGCTGGGCAGTAGGATGTGGAGGATAAGCAGTGTACGCCTCTGGAAGACTAGANTTACTATTGACCCTAATCACTGCTCAGCAGACCAGAGTCGTCTACTATGCTTTGAGAAGATCTGGGAGCAGGGCTCCTGTGCATCCCAGATCCTGAGCTGTCAATGTACTTCTAACCATACTTGGGCTGCACCTCCCATCCTATTCGGTCAGTGTCCCCATGGAGGTTTGCCACTCCACACCTTCACCTTGTTTGATCCAGCTGTCTCCCCGTACTCTGAAGAGCTATAACATCTTCTTGCTCTTCTGATACCTTATCAAGGGAATCCATTTTCCTATTTTATGTGACTTACGGGGTGTGTGTCACAGCACTCCATTTCTAGATAGCAGAACAAGTCACACCGTATTGGTGCTGCTCCACCTGCCATGGAAAACTGAAAGTATGCTAGCAGGTAAAGGCCAACAAGGAGTGTAAGCCAGCCATCCTTCCCTGCTCAGAACTAAGAGCCACTAAGGTTGGCAGGGCTTCTCCCTGCCTGCCTCCCTCTGGGAAAAGGGGACNTGGGTGTTTACAATGTGTCAGAAATCACACCATTCCCAGAAAATTCACACAGTAGACCTGGCTGCCAACAAGAAGACCTGAGGTGACTGCTCATGTGGAAATTATGGTCACCCGAGCCTGCAGAAAGGTNGTCACTCCTGGCTGGCTTCATAATCACCTCATTTCACTGGTTAACTTAAGCAGCAAGGTTTGGGCTTCCCTGCGGCTTCTGGGCAGAATGCTCTTTCAGTTCAGGCCACCTTTGTTGGCTGAAAGAATTGGCAGGTTTTTCTTACTTAGGGACTAGAAATCCAGGGCACTGGCCTCTAAAATTCAACTCAAATAAGTACAGCCTAGAACAGCACAGCATTGCCCCAGTGGCACTTTGATACCAGCTAGAAGGACCACTGGTCCAAAGATGGTGATACTTTAATCCCACTCTATAAATGTGCCCCATGGAGACTGCAGCAGGAAGAGTGGATGGTGGGGGTAAGACCCTGGTAGGTTGGAATGTGGCCAAGGGTACACAGCTACCTTGAGATTAAAAGACAGCTGCTGGGTTGTGTCCTTTGGAAACCAGGGTTGGTTTTCATTTCAGGAGACAGGCAGAAATAACCCACATTTAGGGGTCAACAGTGCAGAGGCAGGGTGGCTCTGAAGTGGGAGCGTCCTGGATGCTGCTTCCATCCCCACAAGAATCCCAGGGCATGTTTTCCCCAGGAGCATTCACTGCAAATGAAGATCAAAAGCCTTGTCTTCCTCAGAAGACAGTGGGAGCAGGGCAGGTTGGCCTGGGGACGGAAAGCAAGTAAACCTTTATTTCAAAACCAGTCTTTGACTCATGGTCAGAGCAGCAGTCTGTTTTGTCTTTGAGCACATGAAAGTAGTGTTGAGACATCTAAACTGAGTGTCCAACATCTCATAGCAGAGTGGGTGGCTAGATTGGCCCTGCCTCCCCTGAGCTGCTCCCGAGACATCCACAGTGTCAGAGCCTCCCAACTGAGCATTTCACAGGCTATGTGGGTGGTTGAGCTAGGCAATGGGATGTGGGGATAGGCACAGTACATGCCCTTATGACAGACACAGGAATGGGGAGCGGTACTCTGTCTCTCCGAGTAATCTGGGAGTTGTCACTGAGGTTTGGTGTTCTGAAGTAGGGAAGACATGGGACAATTTCTCAGCCTTTGAGTTGTCACACCCACAGACAAAGAGAAGCAGGCCTGGAGAGACTAGAAACAGTGGTACCTGCACAGGGCAGAGGAAGGGTGCACATTTTAAGGTGGAAATTTTAGGGAAGTAAACCTGTCCTCGCCACTTGGCTGAACAGCAGAGCCAGCCCATGACTGACCACCAAATCTACTTTGGGCTTATGAGCTCACTGAGGTTGGATATACACCCCTACAGGTTCCTGGGTAACTCTTATGAGC
Organism: Neotoma lepida; assembly: GCA_001675575.1. NCBI lineage: Eukaryota > Metazoa > Chordata > Mammalia > Rodentia > Cricetidae > Neotoma > Neotoma lepida. Next base: position 93,502 of record LZPO01076098.1, read on the forward strand.
TTGGATCCCCGTACCTTGAACCTATTTGGAATCTCACAAGAGACAAAAAGTCTTGTCCTAGAGACAAGTTTTTAGAAGACCAAAGCCACCATTATCCATTCCATTCCTTCTCTCATCCCAAGGCAGAGATCCCATACAGTGTCATCCCTGATTCAGGGTCCAGGAACCAGCTGGACCTAAGGCCACTGGGCTGTGCTTGTGCTGGGGTGCCCAGAGGCCTGTGCCTGGCACCCAGCCTTTGACCTGTTGTCAGGTGATGGCTGGAGTCTTGGAGTTGACAGAGTGCATCTCTTGTGACAGTACTGTCCTGATTTGCCATCACAGTGGTCTGGCCCAGCCCTTCAGCAACTCTTGAACAGATGGAGTTGGGCTAATCTTCCTTGGGCCCCTCCACAGTGAGGAATGTGTCCACAACTGTGCCTTGCCGTTCTGGGTCACTGGGGGGCTGTTTCTCACGGTTCTGCTCTGCCCTTGTTTTTGTCCAGGACGGGGAGCGTAGGCAGCCAGCTCGAGATAGTGGGTGCAGACCTGGTAAAAACACATCGTCTAGAGTTCAGTAAAATTGGGGAGGGGGGTGGAGGCTCCACACTGGCTCTGCCAGTCTTGTCGATATGGCTTCTTGGTGTCTGCCACTGTACTGAAGATTTTATTTGATCGGGAAGGGCTTTTCTGATGTCCCTAGGAGTCGCTAGAGTCAAGGCTAAGTTTTTTGTTTTTGTTTTTTATTATTTATTTATTTATTTATTTATTTATTTTTATTTATTTATTTATTTATTTATTTTGAGACAAGGTCTCATTATATAGCTTTGGCTGAACTGGAACTTACAACATAGACTAGGCTGGCCTCAAACTCAAGAGATCCACCTGGCTCTGCTTCCTGAGTGCTGGGATTAAAGCCATGCACCACAATGCCTGGCTCAAGTTAAGTTGAGACTATCTTTCCTATCCCCTATGTGAACCTGATAGGACACTGCCAAAGCCTTGACTTCCTAAGTGGCTTAGTGCAGCTTAGGGCCCTGCAAGCCTGATAGTCTGTGCCCTATCATGAGACTTCAGCTCCTCTCCAGGGTGCAGGCTGTATGGGGCTAGGGGCACAGTTGGGCTGGAGTTGAGCTCCCCACTCGACTTGTCCAGCCACAACTGTCACGGGGCATTCCTGGCTCACCACACACATGCAGGCTTGAGGGGAAGGTAAAGCTAAAGGGTGCCACCAGGTCCAGGCAGAGCTTCATTTTGCAGGAAAGATGGGACAAGAACACCCATGAGGTGGAGCCAGGGTCTACCTTCTTGTAGCTGTCCTATCTCAGAGCCCACAGCTCCCCTGATATATATAGGCCACACCACCAACCTCCAGGAAGCTTGTGAGCAGCCGTCTCCTCCCTGGGGCTGGTGGTACCTTAATAAGGATGGTGACTTCCCAGCACTTGGGACGGGGGTGGAGGTGGGGGGTGGGGTACGCAGACAATGGTGGATCTCTGAGTTTAAGGGCAACAGGCTACATAGTGATACCTTGTCTCAAAATAAAAGAAAAAGGATGGTAGATGACTTTCATGAGGCCCTTGGTGTATAGTATAGGTCTTATGCCAGGTCCTGTGTGCATGTTTTGACTTGGGGGTGGGGCTCACTCAGCTCCTTTGCTTTTCCTACCCCACAGCACAAAGTAAATAGCCTGTCTCTTATACACATCTAGATGTGTATAAGAGACAGAGGTAGGGGCCACCTTGGGCTACAGAGAGGTCAACCAGGGGCTACATAGTGAGACCAACCATATCTTTTGTTATGTTTTTCTAGACAGTTTCACTGTGTAGTTCTGGCTCTCCTGGAATTTATTCGGTAGACCAGGGAACCTTGATTGAACTCAAGAGATCTGCCTGCCCAGTGAGACCATGTCTTAAAAAAAAATCAGCACTTTATTCCCAGTACCCAGGAGACAGAAGCAGGCAGATCTAAGTTTGAGGCCAGCCTGGTCTATATAGTAAATTCTAGCACAGCTAGGACTACACAGAGAAACCCTGTCTAGAAAAACCAAAAATATTTTTTTAATTGGAGCCTGACTGAAGGCTTTGTCTCCAGTAAGGATTTATGGCAAACCCTGTGTTCTGGCCATAGGGATTGGAACATTNCCTGCTGGCATGGGGTTCAGGAGAGGATGGGAAAATGGTGAGGCTGCAGTCTTATCCACACACACGGCTCCAGGTGATAGCACCCTTCCAGAGGTTTAGCCAGTCAGGTGATCTGAAGAGGGGCCAGGTTGGTGAATGTCCCCCTTTCTTTGTGCTTGGCTTAACTTAAAATCCCCTCCAGTAAGTTATATTTTCAAAGAACAATAGCTTTAGCTTCCTGTTGTTCATTTGGAGAAGTCAAGGAGAAGTAGATAGGAGGGAAATTCCTTCATACGTGGGAAATAGCGACGCAAAATGTAAATAAGAGATGTAATGTGAGGACAAGTGCTAAATTAAGTAGGACTCTGAGAGGAACAGGGGCCCCAGACCACCTCCTCTGTTTCCTTTCCCTCAGACCACTGTGCAGCCTCACCTGCTGGGGATTCCGTGGCAAGGTTCTCGTCGTCGGAGTCTGCAAAGACCTCGGCCAGCTCCTGGTCCGACATGTCAGTCAGCTCAGTGAGGTCCAGGAGATCGAAGTGGACCTCCAGAGAGGAGACACTGCTCAGAGGCTCTGGGGGTTGCAGGAGACACAGTTACCACTCAGTCCCACTTGATGAGGGTTTCTTCCCACAGGCTTCTTCCCACACGGGTGACGTGGCACTTTGGGTATGTGTGTGTGTTTTCATACATATGTGTATGCATACATGCAGGCCAAAGCTGATGGGTGTCCAACTCAATTGTTTGCTGCTTTACTTTTTGAGATGAGGACTCTCATCTAACCAGTGTGGCTATAGTGGCTGGCCAGGAAGTCCCAAGGATTCTCTCTGTTTCTGCCTCCCTGGCTCAGGGATTATAAGCATGCACTACCATGCCTGTTTTTTTTTTTTTTTTTTGTTGTTGTTGTTGTTTTGTTTTTACAGGAATGTTGGGGATCTGAACTCAGGTTCTTATGTTTGCACAGCAATTGATTTACCCATTGAGCCATTCCCTAGACTGGCACTTTCTGTAAAGCCAGCACTAGACAAGACCCAGGCAAACCTAGAGCCCCAATAGCTCTGCATACTCCAGACTGGAGAGCTTTCTCCGCTCCTCCATTTTGCAGATGGGACAACTGCACACACAGCTGCTCGTCACTGGGCAGTGTTGCTGCCTTTTGCACTCAGGCTGCTTTGTCCCCGATGATTGGGGTCCTTCTATGCTGCTGGGATGGTCAGTGATACTTACGCCTCCTCTCCGTGACCTGCAGGAACCCTGGTGCTGGTATTGGGATGCCAACCTCTTCTTCCTCTGTCACAGGTGTATGGCAAGTGTCCCCTGTCTCATGAGCTGGAACATTCAGGGCAGCCTGTGGTACCTTGCCTTCTTTAACAATCTCTGCAACCAAGACATAGTGTCACCTCCACACTCATGGGAACCCCAACATCCCTCCAGGACTGAGATCTGTGGCAAGTGGGGAAGAATATGAGGAGCTGGTACATCAGGTCCTCTGACATTCTGCTGTGGCCAGGGGTTCCCAGACTGGTTCATGGCCTTAGAGAAGGAGGCAGAGATGCTGCTTCTCCCTCTCAGTTCTTGTCCTCTCCGGGTGACTAGGCAAAGGATATCTGCCAGTGGACAGATGGACAGACTACTCAGCACTGCAACTCCAGGGACCTCTTAGTATGGGAATTCCACATCAGGTTTGCCAGTGTAAGGCTCTATTGTCCCTATACTTCAATTCATCTAGGTTTTGGCTGACCGAGGGTTTAATGAAGGGTCACTTGTGAGTTCCTGTTTTTCTGCTGGGGACTGACTTCCTTATGAAAACCCTATGTAGTATTTGGACTCAAATGCTATCCCATCATCCTTCACTACCAGCCCCACTGCAGTTTGGTGAATGTTCTTTTCAAAAAGTGGATTGCTTGTTTTTCTTATTTAACAATTTTCTGTTGGAGAACAAGAGTCCCTCAGGGATCTGCTGNGATGCAGACTGCTCCTCAGTTCCACGCTAGCACTAGTGGTTTCCTTTCCAGTGCTTGGCACCATCATTTAGTGGAGTTCTGGACTTTCCTGTACCTCCATAGGCAATTGTGGCAGCTTCTCCCATGGGATAGTTCAGAGCCCTTAGCAGGTACCCTTCGTCTCCTTTCCCATCCCATCCCCCTCAGCAGCCTCCTTGCCATTCCTCACACCCTGCCAGAGATCTTAATAGCTAGTCAGGTGTGTCCCCTTGTCTACNCTGAGTCACCATCTTCCCAGAGGAGAGCACACCTGCCTTCCTTACCTCCCTGCCCTGTTCTCCAGGGTTCTTCCCAGACCCTCCAACTTCCCTCTCTGGTTTCTAGGTCCTTCATGGTGTGTCTGACCCCCACCTGAAGACACTCAGTGTGCACCTGGGTGAATGAAAGCCCCTGTGTGAGCTGTGGGTCTGTGCTGGGATGGATTATTTTTGACAGCCCTGGGTGATGAACACCGAACACACAGACAAGAGCAGCTGCTGCTGTGAGCAAGAGTTGAACTTAGGAGGCCACAGCCCAGGCTCCCACTGTCGACAGCTGCTTGTCAGGCTAGCCTGCCTTTCCTGATAAAATGTGCCGGCAGCAGATGTGGGTCTGGAGCATCCATGAACATTTCAATCTTTTCCTATTGGATGCAAACTAGGGGGAGTGTGGATCTCAGAAGGGGCCAGGAGTGTAGGAGCAGGGGGATGGGTAGAAGACCACAGTAGAGTTGTGTGCAGGACTAGTGGACCTCCTCTGAACGATAGCTTCTATTGGAGTATGCTGGAAAAACTACTGAAGGGTCCTGAACTGAATGTCCATCTGTAGTTGTATGCGAGGTCAGTAAGGACACAGTCTAAGTGGAAAGGAAGAAATGCTGCTACTTTTCCCACTTTATTTTCTGGGGTATTGTGCTGAGATGGGGACCCCAGCTAGGACCTTAGCTAAACAGCAAGTATGGCCCCTATCTTGCATCCCTCACTAGAGATCCTGGGATCACATGAGTATTCAGCCCCTGGGACAAGACAACAGTGGCCTTATCACATCTGTTCGTATTTTGTCCATGAAGTTTTAGAGTCAATGAGATATAGTACCTCTTTTGTGTAGGGGACTGGGAATCAAACCAAGAACATCATGCACACTAGGCAGGTGTTAGCTATAAAGTCTTTAAAGTCTCATCATGTGTCTAGTTTTTTTTTTTTTTT
>LZPO01076099.1:13839-24408 GCA_001675575.1 Neotoma lepida
AGGAAATTCGCAGGCAAATGTGTGGAACTGGGAAAAAAATAATCCTGAGTGAGGTAACCCAGACCCAGGAAGATAAACATGGTATGTGCTTACTTATAAGTGGATATTGACTGTTAGGTCAATGACAATAATGCTACAATCCATAGACACAGAAAGGCTAAGTAACAAAGAGGGCTGTAAGCAGGATGCCTGCATCTCCCTGGGTGGGGGAATAGAATAGAATTTGCTGGTGGACTGGGGATAGTTGGGAATGTGAACAGGAGGAATCAGGTGGGTGAAGGGCAGAGATAGATGGCAGGAAAGAATACTGGGAAAAAGGACTGGAATAGAAGGGCATCTGTGGGGGAGGGGTTATGTAGAAACCTCATCCAGTAGGAATTCTCAGAATTTTTTCAGGATGACCCTAGAAAGGACTCTTATTAACAAAGAAATAAGAGCCTGAATTGGCCATTCTCTGAAATCAGGCNAAGATTCAATGGGACTGGGACACCGAAGCAGCCACAAAACCTTTCATCTACAATTTATCCTGCCTGTAAAATATGCTGGGGCAATGAAGGTGCAGAATTTGTGGGAGTGGTCAACCAATGATGGGTCTAATTTAAGGCACATGCCACAAGTGGAAGCCCATGCCCCACACTGTCTGGATGANGAGGAATTTGAGGATGGATAGNCTAGAGACGTATAATAGGAAAAACAATCAAGAAAATGATTCCTAATGTTATCCTTAATATCTTTATATACTATTATTGCCTAGCCNAGCCAAAATCAGAAAGGCTCCCCGGCAACTGAGGAGAGCAGATGCAGAGACCAATGCCCAAACATTGGACAAAGAGAGAGCCTATATAGGAGATCTCCATCAGGTCTCTCCCCTTAAAGCTCTGGGAATACTATGGAAGAGGAAGAGGAAGAAATGTAGGAGAAAAGGAGTCAGTGATATCAACTAAACAAGGATCATAGGAGCTCTCAAAGACTAAAGAGGCAATCGCTGAGCCTGCATGGATCTGTGTTAGGTCCTTTGCACACATGCTGTTGTTTAGCTTGTGGGACTCCTAACAGTTATACAGGGACTGTCTGACTGTTTTGCCTGCTCTTGGAAACTTTCTCATCCTACTGGGTTGACTTATCNAGCCTTATATGAAGGTTCATTCTTAGTTTTATTCCATCTTGTTATGCCATGTTCAGCTGCTATCACTGGGAAACCTTCTTTTTTCTGAAGGGAAATGGAGGAGCAGTGGATATGGGGGAGAGGAGATGAGAAGTGGGAGGAGTGAAGAAAATGGAGGCTGCGTTGCAATGAGGGAGCTGCAAATTTTTAAAAATAATAAATAAATAAAAAAACACAAGCCAACTTGGCAATAATTACATTATAAGATATAACCACATATAGACAGTTGGATACACAATCATACATAAGAAATATTTTAATAAACCATTATTTTGAGCATCATTTTTGTTGGGAATATATATATAAACACATATGGATATATGTATAATCCTCATTATGAAAAGGAAACACCATAGAAATCCTTAGTAAATATATATGTATGGAAGTTTAAACTTAATAAAAAGCCTTACATTTCCCAGTTTTATTAAACATGTTTTGAAGAAATCATTAATTTTATGTGATCTGTTAAAAATAAACAAGCCAAAAATTTATACATGTAGATATTTATAATTTTAAATAGAAATCTTTGTGAAAAGCTCTATCTAGCAATAAAGGTTTATGAAACATTTACTATTCCCAAAGATATTTTAGTGGGTTAAGATTCTTACAGTACTCAGTTATAAAATAGTACCTTATTTATCAGGCCTTAATATATGACCACAATATTTAAATTTGAATTTTCATGTGTATTTTAACTGGATGTGCCAAAAATACTTTAGCACATATTAAAATTCAATTTAGAAAGAACTGAAGTAGCCACATTTGTTTAATTTTTGACACAAACAACACTGAAACAGCCAAAGATGCCCTAAAACAATTNTCAGACACATGACACAATTACATGAAATTTGATGCATCCAGTTTAGAATAAAAAGACAGAAAGTTCATCTCTAGCTTCATTTCTTCAAGATGTGAGAAAGTCCCAGTAACAAAACACCAAAAGGTGAAGTTTGTCATATAGACTTATGGTTTTCTTTTTCTCTCTTTCTTTCTCTCTCTCTGGAGCTGAGGTGGAAGCTTCCTCAATAAGCCAATTAAAAGAAACAAAAGCAGTAAAACAAGATTTATTCAATGAGGTAACATTGAGGAGCAGGGGACAAAGACCTAGCAAAGCCCTCAAGTCTATCTTTAGGGTTCCAAAGTAAGATCAAAGTTTAAGTAGAAGCACACGTGAGCAGTCCTGGTCATATTGTGGTCATGTCTATCATTGACTGTAGTGGGCAGCAGTTCCAGCTATGACCTGGAAGCACAACCCTTACTGAGGCTTCTGGTAACTGCCACACTTACCTAGGACCTCCCACTGGGGGCGTGCGAAGAGGGGAGCCCTTAAGACTGGGGATCTGTCCATGCTGGCCCTCTTGGTTCCTGGATCCTGGATGTTGGAGGGTGGACCAAGCAGAGTTCTCCATAGAACACCGCTGGACTGCACCTCGCCTCTCCTGGACCCTGTGCCCAACCCCTTTACTTGCTGTAAGTTGCCCTAAATCCCTAAATAAACCTCTTAACTANGTGGAGTTGCCTTAATAATTTCCCCCATTAATTGACTTATCACTATCTGGGTTTTAGTCTTATCCTGTCAATTGAAGTCTCCCTCAGGGAAGGACATTTACCCTCTGCTGGTCCCCTTTCATTTTCCCAGCACAAAAGTTCTGGAAAAATTCCATTATCTTTAGGTATCATTGTTTCAATAGTCTTATAGTCACAACGAGAGATATAAGTGTCACTTTAGAATCCTTGTATTTGTTAGACTCTTTGAGGAGACAGANGAATCAGGTTTTATAAAGATCTTCCAAAGAAAAGTCTTGTGTTACTATTGAGGACTCANGAGAAGACTATAGATGAATCTGGGTAAATGTCTTTCCTTTCCTTTCCTTTTCTTTTTCTGTGTATATTAGTGACACTAAAACATTTAATGTGTTTCTTGTTAGAAAAACAGAAACAAAGGACAGTCAAATAAACTTACCTGCTTGAAGATGGGTCTCAACAAAAATCCCTGGAATGTTGGGGAGCAGGAACCCNTATTTAACTTATAGCCTTCTGGAGTTGCTAAAAACTATAAGGACCTCAATGAAGCCCAAGCTGAGTACTTCTTTTAAGACTAAGGAATTTTATAACTAGCTTGTATAATAGAGATGTGTTACCTTAAGCAGAATCAAAAGGGGGAATGAAGAGCTTCTCAAGGAAAACTATAATTCAAAAATAAAGAAGGAAGTTCAGCTAAAGAGAAACAGAGAGTTCCATTACTTTACCTTTAGTTGATAAATTTTAATCCCACAGACTCAAGGGAAAGATGATTGACCCAAATTATGTACACATCAGAGCTGAATCAGAGACTGTCTCCTAATAAGGAAGAGTTCATGAGACTTTTCCAGACCCAATTTCTCAAGCTTTTTTAATAGAGCAAAATTTTTGGGTGGAGGATTTTGCGTTTAAGTGTCATTCTAAATGGGAGACCAGGCAGTTAGGATAAGTGGATCATGGAACAACAGGAATACAACATTTCCAACAAGTGGTTCTGGGGATTGGTTTAGGGTACATTCCACCCTATCCCAGTATAGGGTACAGCCAAGCTCTGAGAAACATAAACTTAAATTTTATAGTAAACAGAAACTTTACTTGGCTATAAACTCAAAATGGCTCCTAGGAACAAAATGGAGATGGACTGGTTTCTCAATAAACTCTGAAATTATTAATTATTATTATATTGCTATTATTATTATTATTTAGTTTAGCATCTAATGTAACTTACATGTAATTTTTTAGAAGCTTTTTATTATTCAGTACCAGTTTTATCAGTTTTGTTTTTGTTGTTNTTAGCAGATATTTTACATTTTAATTAAAAGAAGCTTCTTTTTTTATTAAAAAAATTGCCTAGGACTTTGTTAAGTAAGATACACAACTTTGGAGATGCTTATGTCTAGATCTCCCTGTTTTCTCCAAGCACTTGCAAGTTAATAATTATCACCTGTAAAGCCAGCTAGAGCACACATTGAAATTTATCTCTAACATTTTCTCCTATATTCATCTATATATCTGTGTGTGTGTTTGTGTGTGTTTGTGTGTGTGTGTTTGTGTGTGTGTGTGTGTGACATATATATATATATACATATATATATATATATATATGTATATATATTTGTCCTGGAAAAGTCGCCTGCCTATACTAACTAGAAAAATGTGTCTTTTGGGTTAGTGGTTTTATGCAGTGTTTAGGGGATTGACATTCTCAGATTTAACCCTGAGGCTGTCTTCTTCCCCTGGCTCTTGATTTATCTTGCATATTTATAGAATGTGAGGGAGCTCAAGATACTGTGTGACCAACCCCTCATAAGTGTCTTTCTGGGTGAGCCAATATAATTTCTTCTAATCAAGGAACAGNTNTGGTTTTTGGGTGTTCCTGTGAAGCCATTGCAGGTCATTGGGTATTCCATGTGACACCTCTACACTTTGAGTGAGTGAGAACAAGTGACTCCTTGTCTTCACATCTTTATTACCAGATGTCATAAAATTGCTAAGTGAAAAGCTTGGCAAGATTACAGGGGAAACACAGAGCTGTGCATTTGGGGAGGAATGTAAGGAGACAAAGTGCAAATGGTAATAAATCAAAACATTTAAAAGACAATGAAAAACAACACAAACAAAACCAAAACCAAAATGCCTTCAAGGTTCAAAGAGCAAACAAAATACCAAAAGNAAGTAAATGAATCAGAATCTAAACTGTCTTTAAAGATTCAAAAGCAATCAAACAAAACCAAATGTCTAGACCAAAACACTTTCAAAGTAATCAACAAACCAGATACCTTAAACCACACACTTTGAAAGCAGACAAAATGGGTATCTGTAAAAGTAGCCTACTTCTTAACTGGCTCAGAATAAAGATAATGGAGTGTTGACAAAATAAAGGACAATCTTAGCCCCAAGGAAGAAACAAGTAATTTCCGCTTATGGAGGCAAAGCCGGATGGTGGTCAAAGGGAGCCCTGTGCTTGTTCCCAAATGCAAATCTAGTTGATTCCTTCAGTGAAAAATAGGTGTCCATGTCAAACCCACAGCTCTTATCTTAAAATGAGTAAGAGACAGTTTATTCTGGAGTCATTATGAGTGACCATGGCCTGGGAACACAGATTTAGGTTTCTGCAAAGCCCATGTTCCAATGTGGAAGCAGATCATGAAAGATTAATAGTTTTACAGAACAAAGAAAGTCATGAAACACAGCAAGTTTAAAATACATTGATGGGTACATGGGAGCAACAGATAGGGTGGGGTGANCTATTCTATAGGCCCAAGATTCTATCTCATGACATTTTAGCTCTTAGATNTGGAGAAGCTAGTGTTCTGCCAGGTTAATAGCTTCTAATAGATTTTTATTTATGATCATGAGATATTAGTTTTAAGTAACTTTTAAGAAGTTTATTTATTATCATAACTTGTTAGTTCAGATCCAGAGTGGATCAAGAGAAAGGCTGTTCCAGAAAGCTAAAAGTAGATCTTGTTAAAGTAATTTCCTTCTAAACTTACAAAATTCCAATCTCTCCGAAATACAGAAATTTCAGTTGGTCTTTCACTCTATAGACACAGGAACTCCTTCCAGTAGTTTTTTGTTCACAGCCTGACACAGCTTCTTTTCAGGAATTTTTGTTCACAGTTGCATCCAAGGGGCAGCTAAGCAAGAATTCTTTTTTCAATTGTTGGAAAGCATGTTTAACAATTATCTATTTGGTAAGAAGCATGTGTTGAGCATAGCTGTAGATTCTTCAGAAAAGAACAATGTAGAAGTTCATGTTATCTGAAGAAACAATAGCTTATGAAGACCATGAAATCAGGGGCACCTGATTTGCTGGGGGTTGGTATTCTAAAAGTTGGTAAGATACATAGAAGACAATGAAAATATAGCATTAAAATGAAATGCATTTGTGATGTTTTATACTAGCAGCATCATACCATCAGACCTGGAAGGAAGTGAACAGAGAACAAGAGTTAAGTGCTTTTTTGTTTTCACATCTTTGTTGCCATGGGAACAAATGTTGAAGTCCTATTGAGTGATTAGTTATTTACAGTGTTGGATCCTGCCTGCTACAATGCTGTGTTAGTTAGGTGTGTTTTATTCTTTCATTTTGTTGTGTTAATTTGACATAACCTAGAATCATCTAATGAGGAAACTTCAAAAGTGAGAAAATGTTCCTAACATATTAGGCTTCAGGAAAGTCTATGGGGCATTTTTTTGTTTGATGATTGATATGAAAGGACCTAGCTCACTGTGGGTAATGTCATCCCTGGGAAGAGTGTCTTAGGGTATATAAGAAAGGTAACTGAGAAAGCCAGAAGGAGCAACTCTGTAAGAACTTCTNCATAGTTTCTNCTTAAGTTTCTGCCTGCAAGTTCCTGCTTTGGTTTCCTTTCATGATGGTCTGTAAAATGCAAGCTGAAATAAACCCTTTCNTTCCCACATTGCTTTTTGTTATGGTTTTTGTCACAATAGGAACCCAGCNAAGACAAACACTGACTTTCTAGGAAAGATGTACCCACTGGTGCACTAGTAGCATAATGATTGTGGAGTAACTTACCACTTTCTGATTGAATTTATGACCTTCTTCACAGGAAGCAATTCCATGCCTAGTACTGTAATACTGATCAAAATCCTTTTAGTTGTGTCATCAAGGGTATGAGCTGCTATTGTTAACTTGTTCAATGGACATGCTGTCAAAATGCCTTTTCAATATTTATGTTTATACTCATAGCCCCATGCTGCTCTCATTATTCATCAGAGAAGTGTCTTCTTAAAATTTGCAACAGTTAAGGCAGAGTGAGATACTTGTCAGAATGTTGGGAATAAAACACTGAGTATTCAAGACTTTAGAACACCCACCCACATTACTAAGGCTCAGGGAACATGCAAAAGAAGATACAAAGCAAATGTAAGAAGTGGAGTATATGGAGAAGTACTATGAAATGCTCTCTTCTGTACATGGCCCAGCTATTACATTCATGAATTCACAGCAGCTATGGCTATCTACACAAGATCTTTACAAGATGAGACTCATCAAGATTCCTACATAGATAAGGACCATCAAGATTCTTACATGGATCTCCAGGCCACACACACCTTACTGAAGAGATGTTGGCAGGATGAGATAGAAAAACCTCTTTTGTTGAGGGTGTTTCTTCCACTGATGGATTTCAGATTCTCCCGTGGATGCTCAACATCCATGCTCATATGGGCAGCANCAATTAGACTTGGGTTATCAGAAACCTTTTTAAAGACATGGAACCGTGAGAAGGGCCTGTTGTGGGAATAGAAGAGAAGTAAGGATCTGGGAGGTAAATACTTTCATATTTCATTACACATGTATAAAAATATCATCAATAAAAATTATAATAAAAAGAAAATGAATGCATGAATGAAAGATTTATCCACACATTACTCACTCTATTTAACTAAAGAATATATAACGAATGATAGATAAATAAAAAATAAATAAATCACATTGAAAAACCCCAACCATGGTTTCTGTCATAAAGAATTAAGAAACTAAGCCTAGTCCTGAGACCAGNCCATGAGACCAGATGTTAGCCTAGGATAAGGCCACATGGCCAAGACAGAGCATTTTGTGGGTTTTCCAAGAAACAGCCACCACCCCAAGAGCATACCCTACCCACACCCTACCAAGAAAACCCAAAAAAGCCCACTCAGAAACCTTCAAACCAGCCAATTGTACAATAGCCCNCGAATTATGTTAATCTTNTGGTTTTTGCCTTTAAAACTTGCCCAAAAATGTTGTTTGGAGCTTATCCCACTTCCCGGTGTGGAGGGCCCATTTGCAAATGAAATTAATAAAATCCTCTTGTTTGTTGCATCTACTGGTCTGGAGCCTGNGTCTCTGGGGGCGTCTGCCAGGATACCATAGAACCCCGAGTCTGGGAGTCTATCAACATGAAATAACAGAAGAGGTCTATTACTTAGATTACATAGTAAAGAACATAGCCCACCTCCCAGGATACTGTGAACAGAGAGCCATAAGGAAGATACATACAAGCTCAACTTGATGGAGAAACAAAAAAATCTGTCAGTGGCAACTGGTGTTAAATATCCGTGCATAAGCTTGTTGGACGACCTGAAAATCTCAATTGATAAATATCTGTTTAAATGATTTCACATTTTTAATTAAATTNGAATGCTAAAAATTCTTCTTGTATTCTAGAAATATATCTTTTATGATTTAGAAGACCTTCAAATACCCCTTCTCCCATGCTATGGCCCGGCTTTTCACTTTTCTGATTATCTAGAATCACAAAGGATTTGAAATTTGATATACTTCATAGCCATATTATTTTAAACTTCTCCTTTAATTTTCATGCTTTTGGTGTCTTACATAAGAGAAAAGTGCCAATCCCAAGTCACAAATGTTTTNTCCGAAGGTCAATATCCACCAATGTGAAGTTTTTATTGCATCTAGCTTTACCTCATCCCTTTGACCAACCTTGGTTTATTTTTGCAAATGATATTGCTGGTTTTAGCCTTTTACATGGAGATTTCCAAGTCTTCAGACATCATTTAATGAAAAGTCTACATTGTACCATAGTCAAAAATCAATTGAACATAAGAACTTCATTCTGTACTATCATTTCTTTTCTTTTCTTTTTTTCTTTTTCTTTTTTTAATCTTCTCTTCTTTTCTTTCTTTGTTCTTTTTNTAAACAGGGTTTCTCTTTGTAACATGGCTGTCCTCAAACTAGTTTGGTAGACCAGGCTGGCTTTGAACTCAGATATCAACCTGCCTCTGACTCCTAAGTGTTGAGATTAAAGGCATGTGCCACCATGTACTGCCTTAAAGTCAGCGTGTTTTTTTTCTTTTAAATTTCAATATTATGTGTATGAGTTTTTACCTGCATGTATGCCTGTGTACCTCATATGTGCCTGATGCCTGCAGAGTCCAGAAGAGGGTGTTGGGTCCTGTAGAATTAGAACTTCCATGTGGGTNCTGGGACTCAAACTTGGGTTCTCTGGAAGAGCCAATGTTCTTAATGACTGAACCATCTCTCCAGCCCCTATGGAGTATCATTTCTGTTCCACTAGTTTCTGCATCTAGACTTAGGTAACTTCCACAGTATCTCAGGCTTATTTTTAAAACTGCTTTTGGTGGTTTGGACCTCTTCCTTTTTTTTTCTTCTTGTTTTTTTGAATTTTTATTTTTCATAAAACACCAATTTCCTCTCCCTCCACTCCACCCAGTACCAGCCTCCCCACCTCCCCTCTCCCCCAGATCCACTTTTCCTCCACTTCCCTTCAGAAAAGAACAGGTCTTCCAGGGATATCAACCAAACTCCACATAACAAGATACAATAATACTAGGCACAAACTCTCATATCAAGGGTGGGCAAGGCAACCCTGTAGGAGAAAAAGTGTCCCAAGATGAATAAAACAAATCAGAGACACCTAATTCCCAGGAGTCTCACAAAGCACCTAGTTAATAGCCATAGCNTAAATGCAGATGATCTAGCACAGACCCATGCAGGCTCTGTGATTGCCTCTTTAGTCTCTGTGAACCCCTATGAGCTCTACTTAGTTGATATCTTGTTATCCTTGTGCCCTAGATTCCTCTTTCTCCTACAATTTTTCCTCTCTCTCTTCCACAGGGTTCTCTGAGCTCCAAGGGGAAGGACTGATNAAAATCTCCAATCTGGGCTCTCTCTCTGCCAGAATCTGGCTATGATTCCCTACATCTGATCTCATCAGATGCTAGAGGAAGCCTCAAGTGGGCTAGACAATGATCTATGAGTATAGACGAATATCATTATGAATAATTTTATTGATGGCTTTTCCTATCCTGGATCTCTGGGTTTTCTCCCCTCCAGTTCCTGATAATCCAGGAAGTCTACATGGTAACCAATTCATGCATTGGGNTCAAATTAAATCAGTCATTGGTTGGTCACTCTCACAAGTTTTGCCTCTCAATTGCCCGAGCACATCTTGCAGGCAGAATAGATTTTAGGTCCAAGGTTTTGTGGCTTGTTTGGTTTCCTAGTCCCATCACTGGAAGCCTTGACTGGTTACAGAGCATCCTTAGCAAGGTTCCTTAGCATCCATTATGAGGAGTCTTCCCTAGGGTCACCCTCATAGAATCCTGGGAGTTTCTACTCCACTAGGTTTTTACATCACCTTCCAAGCTCTCCTATTCTAGTTGTCATTCCCCATATTCTCTTCCTTTATTCCTCCTGCCAATATGATCCCTTCTGTTCTAATTTCCACCAACCCCCAATCCATTCACAAAATATGTACTATTTCTCTTTCACAGTGAGATCCCCTTAGAGCCCTCCTTGTTTCTTAGCCTTTCTTTTTTTTAATTATGAAAACTTTTCCATTCATTTTACACACCAAAAGATCCTTCTCTTCCCTCCTCCCTTCCCC
>LZPO01076099.1:54379-69609 GCA_001675575.1 Neotoma lepida
GTTTCTGTCTGTGCTGTAATCTTTGAGGCACTCTGTGTGTAAAATGGAAATATTAAAGAATAGAAAATTTACAAGTAACTACTCTTCACATTCTAGATGGGTGCAAAACTATCATTTGCTTGAAGTAAATTTTTGACATCTTAAAGCTGTTAGGGGTAATATATATNTTATATGTACATATTTCAATGTAATATAATTAGTCAAAAAAGAACATGAAATTGAAAGAGTGCAAGGAGGGGTAAAGGGAGTGTTTTTAGAGAGGAAAGGGATGAGGAAAATGATGTAATTACAATCTCAAAAAGGAAAGAAAAAAGTTAGGACCACTTACCTCTGCAAAGGAGACTAGAGCATGAAAAATATAAACAAAACAAATAAATAACTAAAATGGAGATTAGATCACTGTGTTGACCAACTTTTCTCTAAAAACTGTGTACTAGAAAAAACATATTAAAATATATAAGTCAAGGCTGTATTATAAAATATAAGTCAATTATTCCCCATGAAAGCCAATAGATTTTGCTTATTAGTACTTTACATTTGTCAGCTGGAGAACTATTCTTAGATTATGTACATACAAGAAAATAGCTTGGATCTGGGCCGAAGTTGCCAAACTGCTAAGATGATGATAACACTGTCAATGCTTTCTGAGGGCAGTATAAAGAAATGTTTGTAAATTGATTAAAACTGATTAAAAAATCCTGACAGGCTAGACCAGCCTGTGGGAAATTGGCCATGGCAGCAAGATAGAGCCACTCACACTTCCAGCAGCATCCAGGGGGCAATGCAGCNTGTGGCCAATAGCCAGTCACTTTCTGCCTGTAGCTGGTACAGTTGGAAGCTGATGCATGTGGTGTGAGGGTCTGGGATCTTTTGCCAGAAGAATTCAGGAAGGCCTCTCCCTCAAATACACCTCAAGCTGCCCAGGGGCCCTGACTTTCATCTCTCCTNTGGGTACTGAGGCAGTGCTTCTGTGGACAGAATTCTGCTTCCCCTCTAGCTAAAGGCTAAGCAAAAAGCTAACATACTGTTTAAAAGCCGCCTGTTTTCTCCCTNCTGCACTGCTCATTTCGCTTGCAGGATGTGAAATCCTGGGCATTGCAGATCCTTGAAACTTTTTGCACTTCTTTACATGAAGCAGATGAAATGGGGAGGAAAAATGAAACAAACAAACCAACAAAAATAAACTACCAGTCCCAAAAGGGAATGCCCCTCTCTGCATCCGTGAACTGGGATTTGAAAGACTGAGGAGAGAAATCTTTGGTATGAGCAACAAGGACGTCTGTCATACTTAGAACTGCAGAAGACATCCATCAGTANCCTGGCCCTCCAGTCACATGCACAATTGACAGTGTTCCTGGGACTGAACCCGTATAGCTCACACAGATATGTGGCTCAAGTGTCCCCAAATGGGGTTAAAGGTTAAGGTGAGTGTTAGGAGTTAGAGTCAGGGCTAGGGCTAGCGGTTCTTGTGTGAGGCCTTTCTGGTGGAAATCTGATGTCTGCTCATCCGGATAGTTGCACTCCACAGTGATAATTATACTCAAATCAAACTTGGTTGGACAGAGCATAGACTTCTGGTACTGGTGACCAGGCTTACAATCATCTACTGTGCTGTTGTAAGTATACTTTGNCACATTTACAGCATTTCATTCTGTGCCATGCCACCTCAGAAAGAAGCTTAACCAGGAGGCTGTCAGTCCAAATCTTAATGAGATAAGCTGATGATATATTATTGAGATAGGGCTTGTGATCAATTCCATCCATTCTAATGGTGCATGGATTGCCAGCAATTTCTGTTATAGCACTGTATACTAAATTCTTTCTCCTTTCTGAAAAGGAGAACAAAACCCCACTGGCCCACTGGAACTACTTNTCCCCCTTCTCTCTCTTGAACGTCCCCAACTTCACTCATTTGGTGAACTGCTGTTCAGGCATTAAAACTTCAAAGGACTCACAAATACAGCATTTGTGTTTTTATGACTTTTTTCCCACTGGTAATTTTTGTTTAACACAAACATACACAATTCTACAATGAAATTTGAAACATTTTTAACTAATAATATTGCCAAAGAGTGTAGAGAATGTATATTTTAGTAGTATTAGGTATATATTTAATATATAGTCCAATTTTCTCATCTGAGGGATGAAAAAACATATGACTTTGAGTTGTTAGGGGTAGGGNTAGGTTAGGGTTAGAGGCTTTGGGTTGAGGTTAGAGGGTTAGAGTTGGGGTTAGGGACATGGTCAGGATTTACGGATAGGATTAAGGGTTAGAGGTTATTGTTAGTGTCAGGGTTAGTGTTAGACTCGGGGTTAAGGCTAGAGTTATACAGGGTTACGATCAGGGTTATACTGTGCTTGTTAAATGTTTGTAAGAATAACTTCTAGGAAGACTGAATATCTAAGAAATGTCAAATTCTAACTTATTAATCCTTATTTATATGGCACCTGGAACTTTGTAGATACAATTAAAATCATAATCTCAACAGATGGAGCTAATTCCAAATTGTCTTGGTTATCTTAGATGATTATAAGGATCTTTTTCAGAGCAATCTGATAGAGAGCAGGGAATTAGGAGATATGACGGAGATAATAGGTTAGAGTGGGTAAAGTGTAGGTAACCAGATAGGGATTGAGGTTGCTGTCAGAAGTTAGAGGGGCAACAAAACAGATTTCTCTGGAAACCCCAGAAGATTCATATACTTTTACTCTCTCTCAGTGAAGTGCAATTAGAGAAAAGTAGAAGAGCAAATGTGAATTGTTTTCAAGTGCTAAATTTTCAGTAACATCACACGTCAAGAGCTGGAAAAACCTATACTCCATAGCTGCATCATGGAAATTGTGTGGTGTTATGACTGCAAGGCTCTGGATATTAGTTACTTTTCCTTGTTGCTGTGACAAAACACGAAAGAAAAAGCGACTTAAAGGAGGGAGAGTTTATTTTGGCTCAGGGTTCAAAGGCACAGTCTGCCACAGTAGGACAGGCAAGGCAAGAGGAGTGTGGAGCAGCTGGTCACAATGCATATACACACAAAAATCACAGAGAGATGAATGCTGGTGCTCATCTCCCTTTTTCCATTTTATTCAGTTCAAACCCTATCCCATGGAACACTGATATCCACATTCCTAGGGTTCTTCCCACACCTCAGTGAACTCAGTCTAGAAGCTCCCTCATAGTCATGTTCAGAGTTTTGTGTTTGGGCTGATTCTAGATCCTGTGAAGTAGACAATCAATATTAACCATCATAGTCTGCAAATCCCATCTAATAACTAAATTTCAAGTCCTACACAAGCTCGAGGTATCTGTACTATGAGCTAAGAGAATGCACAGATTATGTTTTGATTAGAACAGTATCTTGACACAGACGTAAGATGATATTTGTGCTTTTCCCCTTAAAGGCAAATATGGGTTTTAAGAATATCATTATTTAGCTTTGATCTTAACATTAACAAATACAAATGTGCAAAATGTTTTTTGCCAATACTCAGTGTTTATATAACAGGTTTATAATCAGTTTNGAGTAAAAAGAAGATTGAATATAGATGCATTCAGCATTTCATGAGCTTGACTCTGTCCCAATACTTGCAACTGTATGTAGTTGCATTTCTGTTTCAGTCTTTTGCTCTGTGCACTTTCCACATATGTTCTTCCAAATAATCTGAGAGCCATGTCAGCAATAGAGAATGGTTTTAGTCCCATGAGAAATTACTAGTGGGCATGAACTTTGTGATTCAGGAAGAAACAAATATCGAAGAGTGTCAGATAAGCTCAGGAAACTACACATCTTAAAGGCAAAACAAAGTTTTGGATTCACTGGATGTTCTTTCCCTACTTAAAAGAGGNTTCAAAACACACAGGTATGGTAGGTATTAGAGGAAACCTCAACATGCACCTGCACCATCTAATGTAAAAGAAGGATTTGATTTCATCCCAAATCATCCTGGGGGATAATGTTTCTTTTTCTTCTGCCGACCTCTTGTCTTCTTTCTCTTCTTACTTGAGAGAATGCAAAGTTATTCTGCCCTCCCACAAGACAGGCTACTTGTTTAGCTATAGGGGTTCCTAGTTCTTGTCTCCCTGAAGTAAATAATTTAATCAAGAAACAAAGACTGTTTAAGCAGAAGTTTATTTTGTAAAGCAAAGCAAAGATCCCAAAGAGAAATTGTAGTGGGCTGCTCTAAGACTGGGAGAAGCCCAGTGGGTTCTGTATTGTAGATTTAAAAGAAAATTTTATGAATATTTATGAGGTGAGTGTCATTGCCATGGATTATAGAAAGAGGAATAATAAATGCTAGATGTCTCTCTGGATATATTTACATCTACTGCATATTTTACTGAAGTTTGCCTCAATCATTAAATCAAGAAAAAACAATGAAAAATGTGTTGATATATTAGAAATATTACAAAATATGTACTTTTGTATATTACTTTAACCCTTTAAATTATAGTCTTTCTAATTTAATCTTTTAGGCCAAAGTTTAATTTTTTTTAATCAAGTTTATTGACATTCCCATAAGAACAATAACTTGGATAGATAATTGTTTCACTTACTGGTTTTATTCAAATGTTAAATATTATTTGCACTGAATTCTAGCCTGAGGGGAAATAAGAATCCCAAAGAACTGGTAGATTAATGTAAGTACATCAGAACCAGGATTTGGGGACTTAGTTCAGCTCATTCTCAATGACTTCCTTACAATAAAGCTACTCTTTTCACTTCCTTCTGCTTTCCTATGCCATGACCTCAGAGAGTCGATGACAAAGTGGCCATCAGTAAACTAAGCACCTATTATACATTAAATACTATGCAGGNTGTCTAATCTGCTTAGCCAATCTTATAGCAAGCTTGATGCATGATGATCTGAAGGACTCAGAAACTGAAGCCTCAGTTTTCCAATTGTGTAGGTAGGAAACTGGAGAACCAAGATTAGAATGGAGGTCCACTTGGTCCCCAANTCTGCACCATCCACTAAAACCAAAACAACAACAAAAACCAGCTCTATTTACCTCTACGGAACTAAATATTCCTAATTTTTATTTTGAGAATTCTTCATTTTAGTAAAATAAAAATATAGTAGTCAGGGTTCACCAGAGGAGCAGAACTGATAGAATATGTATATATATACATATATATATATATTTCAATTTATTAGAATGGCTTACAGGCTGTACCCCTCCTAGTGCAACAATGGCTGTCTGACAACAGGAAGTTCAAGAATACAGTAGTTGTGCTGTGCATGAGACTGGATTTCTTAGCTTGTCTCCATTATATGCCAGAATCCCAAATAAGTAGGTACTAATGACAGTNAGGGCTTGACCTTGCCAGCAACAGTGAGGGCAAGCAGGCAAAGAGCAAGTGCTTCCTTCTTCCCTGTCCCTTATATAGATAGTCACCAGAAGGTATGTCTCAGATTTAAAGTGGATTTTTCACCTCAAAAGACCCAGATATAGGGTGGGTCTCCCAACTTGAAATGAGTTAATTAATAAAAGTTCCCCATAGGTATACCCAGCTTCTTGGATTTCAGTTAATTCCAGCTATATTCAAGTTGATAACAAACAATAGGAATCACAATACATAATGTTGACTATCTATGATATTCCATGCATTGCAAGCATCACCTCTACCCAGTTCCCAAACATTTCTTCAATGCAGAAAAATACCTTTGTACATTAAAGCAATTACATCCCATTTTCCCCTTCTCTAGCCTGTCAACCACTACTCTTCCTGCATTTTTAGGTATTTGCTTATTTCATATACTTCTGAGTATTTCATATAAATGAGATAAGGCAGGAACAATAAGGTGGCTTAGTGAGAAAAGGCACTTATCATCAGGTCTCATGTCCTCAATTTGATCCCTAGGCACTACATGGTGGAAGAAGAGAAGCAAGTATCATTAATTGCCGCTTGGTCTCAGTATGAGGGCCATGCCACATGCAAACATCATCATCTCCCCAAATTTAAATCAATTAAAAATTTTAAGATCAGGTGATCATATCCTGGCCTTTTGAATTAGAATTCTTTTGAAGTGCAGAAGTCTTATTGTTTGTTTTTTAGATGAANTGATAAAAATTTTAACATTCAAAAGTGAATACTTCAAATTGCTTAACTCAGTGGTTCTCAACCTTCCTAATGCTGTGACCCTTTAATACAGTTCCTCATGTTGTGGTGATTGCCAATCATAAAATTATTTTTNTTACTATATCATAAATGTAATTTTGCTTCTGTTACAAATCATAATGTAAATATATGATATACAGGATGTCTGATATAGACCCTGTGAAAGGGTCTATAAGTACAAGTGGGTAGCGAGCCACCAGTTGAGAACCCCTGCCTCTTAACTGGATAGTTATAGGGTCAGGAGCTTCCCTAAATTCATGTTCCAATAGGAATTGCAGGGTTTGAGTTAAGCACTTTATCTCAGTTATGTGTTTTATTTATTGGCTTTGTGATGCCTAGGCACACAATTCAAGATCAGACTGGGTCTACAGCAGTGACTTAAGGTACAGTCTTAGAAAACTGCTCCCTAAGGCACTGCAGTTTCGAAACAAGCATCTGGGTAGTCTAGTCCTGAGAAGCAGAAGTGCTTTGAAAAGTAAAGTAAGTAGTAATAGAAGTAGAGGGGACATAAGTAGTGACCTATGTGCATGATAGGATTTGGAAGTCATGAGGCCCATTGTCACCACATGCTTTAAAAACTTTTGTCATATATTATATCCTGACTGCAGTTTCCCTTCTCTCAGTTCCTTTCAATCCCTCCCCGACTTCCCCTTTCTCCCAGATCTGTTCCTACTCCATTTACCTTAAAAAAAACCTCCCNATTTTCTGTGGGGTTCACCTGGCTCTGCCTAGTGTTTGGCTGTGTGTCTTTGCATCTGTTCCTATCAGTGGCTGGATGATTCCTTTCTAATGACAATTTGACTAGGCACTGATCTATAAATATAACAGAATATCATTTCATTTTATTTTTCAGTTACATTTGGTTCTATCTTGGGACTCTGGCTCTCTTGCCTCTGGTTCCTGGCAATCCAGGCAGTGCCAATCATGAGATCCCTCTATTGTCTTCAAGTTGGACCAGTAATTTGTTGGCCACTCCAACAAGTTCTGCACCACCATTGCCTCAGCACATCTTGCAGGTAGGACAGGTTGTAGGTCAAAGGTTTTGTGCCTGGGTTGATGTCCCAGTCCCATGGCTAGGAGCCATCCTGGTTGTAGAAGATGGGCAACTTAGACTCCGTATCCCTCGGCACAGGGGGATTTCATTAGAGTAACTTTCATAAATTCCAGGGAGTTTCCATTGCACTAGGTTTCTACGTCATCCCCCAAAAGCCCCCCACCCCAATTCAAGTCCTCTCTCCTAGCACTCTGTTCCTTTATCCCTTTCCCCACCTGATCTCTTTTGTTCTGATCCCCACCTGCCCCCAGTCCACCCACAAAATCTGTTCCGTTTTCCCTTCCAAGGGAGATCCATGTGTGCCCCCTTGAGCCCTAATTGTTGCTTTCCCTCTCTGGATCTGTGGATTATAGCATGATTATCCTTTATTTAACAGCTAATGTCCACTTATAAGTAAGTACGTACCATGTTTGTCTTTCTGGGTCTGGGTTACTTCACTCAGGATGCTCTTTTTTAGTTCCATCCACTTGCCTGCACATTACATGATTTCATTATTTTTAACAGCTGAGTGATACTCCATTGTATAAATAGACCACATTCTCTCTATTTATTCTTAAATTGACTAATATCTAGGTTGTTTCCAGTTTTTGGCTGTCATGAACAAAGCTGCAATGAAAATGGTTGAGCAAATGTCCTCGTGGTAGGATGGAGTGTCCTTTGCTCCATATGCCCAAGAGTGATATAGCTGGGTCTTCAGGTAGNTTGAGTCCCAAATTCCTGAGGAACCACCATATTGATTTCCAAAGTGGCTATACTTTTGAGCAGTCCCACCGACAATGGAGGAGTGTTCCCCTTACTCCACACCCTCACCAGCATGAACTGTCACTTCTTTTTTATCTTAGCCATTCTGACAGATGTAAGATGCAATCTCAAAGCTTTTTTATTTACATTTCTCTGATGGCTAAGGATGTTTCTTTTACATTTTCTAACTCTGTTGAGTAAAGGTTTTAAAGGTATGATTTAATGATTCTTTGGATTTCCTATTTGTTATGCCACTCCTTTTGTTTCTGATTTTGTTAATATGGATATTCTCTCCTTCTTTTGTTATTTTAGATACAGGTTTGTCTATCTTCTTGATTGTCTCAATGAATCAACTCTTTGTTTCATTAATTCTTTGTATTGTTTTTTTGGTTCTATTTTATTGATTTCAGCCTTCAGTTTGATTATTTCCTGCCATCTACAAAACTTGAGTAAGCTTGCCTCTTTTTATTCTAGAGCTTTTAGGTATGCTGTTAAGTTGCTAACATGAGATCTCTCCAATTTCTTTATGTAGTCACTTAATGCTATCAACTTTCCTCTTATCACTTCTTTTATTGTGTCCCATAAGTTTGNTTATGATTCTGTTCNTTTTACTTGAAATCTATGAAGTCTTTAATATCATTCTTTATTTTTTTCCTGACCCAGCAGTCATTCAGTAGAGATTTGTTCAGTTTCCATGAGTTTGTAGTCTTCCTGTTGTTTCAGTTGTTGAAATACAGTCTTAATCCTTGCTGGTCTGATATAAGGCAAGGGGTTATTTCAATATTATTGTTTCTATGGAGCCTTGCTTTGTGACTGAGTCAATTTTGCAAAAAGTTCTGTGGGATTCTGAGAATAAGGTGTATTCTTTTGTTTTTGGGTGAAATGTTCTGTAGATATCTATTAGGTCCACTTTTATAATTTTTCTTAGCTCCAGTATTTATCTGTTTTGTTTTTGTCTGGATGAGCCATCCATAGGTGAGAGTGGATTTTGAAGTCTCCCACTANCAATGTGTGAGGGTTGATGTGTACTTTAAGTTTTAGAGTTTTCCACTTATAAATGTGTGTGCCCTTGTGTTTGGGATATAGATGTTAAGAACTGAAAGATCATTTTGGTGGCTATTTCTTTTGATGAGTATGAAGTGTCCTTCCCTGTCACTTTGATTAATTTTCATTTGAAGTATATTTTGTTACATATTAGAATGGCTATACCACCTTGTTTCTTAGGTCCATTGCTTGGAAAATCTTTTTCCAACCCATTACTCTGAGGTGATGTCTATCTTTGATGTTGAGGTGAGTTTTGTATATGCAGCAGTAGGATTGGAGCTGTTTTTTTGCATCCATTCTGTTATTTTGTATATTTTTTTTTGAGGGGGAAGTAGAGTCCATTGATATGAGACACATCAATGAGGATAAATGGCCAGTGATTGCTAATTCTTGTTATTTTGTTATTATTGTTGTTACTCGTGGTGGTGGTAGTATGTGTTCATGTGCATGCCTGTATGTGTGTTCTTTGATTTTGCTGGTGTTATATTATTTATATCCTGCGTTTTCATAGTTGTTAACCTCCTTGGATTATACTTTTCCTTCTATTATTGTGTGTNTGGCTAGATTTGTAGATAGATGTTGTTTAAATTTGACTTTGTCATAGACTATCTTATTTTCTCTATCTATAGTGATTGAAAGTTTTTCTGGTTCTAGTAGTCTAGGCTGGAATCTGTGGTCTCTTAGATTCTGAAGAATATCTGTTTAGGCCCTATTAGCTTTTAGAGTCTCCATTGAGAAGTTGGATGTTATTCTAATAGGTCTGCCTTTTCATATTACTTGGCCCTTTTCCCTTGCTACTTTTAATATTCTCTAGTCTATATGTTTAGNGTTTTGATGATTATGTGTCAAGGGAACTTTCTTTTTTAGTGCAATCTATTTCATGTTCTATAAGCTTCTTGTACCTTTATAGGCATGTCCTTCTTCAGGCTAGGGAATTTCTTGTTCTATGATTTTGTTGAAAACATTTTCTGGGCTTTTGANTTGAGATTCTTCTCCTTCTTCCATTACTATTATTCCTAGGTTTGGTGTTTTTAAATAGTGTGCCATATTTCCTGGATGTTTTGTGTCAAGACTTTTTAGATTTAATATTTTCTTTGACCGGTGCATCAATTTCTTCTATAGTATCTTCTATGCTTGATTTTTTTCTCTTCCATATCTTGTATTCTGTTGATGATGCTTTCATCTGCAATTCTTGTTCACTTATCAAGATTTTTCATATCTAGGATTTCCCTAGTTTGTGTTTTCTTAGTAAGTCTAGTTCCAATTTTAGGTCTGTAACAGTTTTATTCATTTTCTTCATTTATTTGCTTATTTTTTCTTGGCTTTTCTAAAGGGATTTATTAATTTTCTCCAATTGTCTGTGTTTTCCTAGCTTTCTTTGAGTGATTTCTTCATTTCCTCCAATTTTTGTTTGTTTATTGTTTCATAGTTTTCTCTAAGGGATTTATTCATTTCCTCTTTAAAATCCTCTGTCATCTTCATAAAGTTGGTTTTAAGGTATTTTTCTTGTGCTTCAGATGTTTTGTAATATTCAGGGGTTACTGTAGTGGGATAGTTGGGCTCTGGTGGTGACCTGACTTTTGTTCATTGTATTTATAGGCTGGAATCTAGACATCTGGTTTTGGGGTAAGTTTAGGTGCTGTAGTGGTTTGAATAGAAATCATTCCCATAGACTCATGTGTTTGAATATTTGACCCATAGGGACTGGCACTATGAGGAGGTATGGCCTTGTTGGAGCACCTTTGCCTTGTGGTAGAAGTGTGTCACTGTGAAGATGAGCTTGGNGGTCTTGTATGCTCCAGCTAGACCTTGTGTGGCAGTTTCCTTTTACTGCCTGCAAATCAAAATGAAGAAATCTCAGCTCCTTTTCCAGCATTACATCTACCTGCATACATCCACGCTTAGCACCATGATAACAATAGACTAAACCTCTGAACTGTAAGCCAGCCACAATTAAATATTTTCCTTTGTAAGAATTGCCATGGTCATGGTGTTCCTTCACAGCACTAAAGCCCTAATTAAGACAAGTGTTGATTTCTGAGTTTGCCTTTGTTGGATGAGTTTTTTTCCCTTGCTTTCTCTTTCCAACCCAGTTTTCTTAGTTGAGTGGCCTGTGATTCTGGTGGCCAGCATGTTCTCTGGTCCACTAGATTATGTCTGCTGAGGTTCTGGCTGCCTGTATAACCTCTGGGTGACAGTGTGTCTTCTGGTGAAGCATGAGCTTCTACAGGTGTTGTGGACTAGGATATGGTCACCAGGAGAAGGGGTGCTGTTGGAGTTAGGNTGGGTGGGTTCTGTGGAAATATTCATAGTCTGGAGTTCTGGGTACTGATAAATTGGAGGTCTTCCACTGGAGTTGTAGACCAGGATATCCACAAATATGCATTTAATCNGTCACTTGTATTAAAAAATCTTGACTATTAAACTCATCCTTTATATGCACATGTGTGTATACATGTTTGTGTTTATACAGGTGCATGTGTGTATGGGTATGGGTACATGTGTATACATATGCACATACAGGATAGGACAATCTTTGCAGTCATTCTTTAAGTGCCATCTACCTTGTTTTTTGAGACAGGGTCTCTCATTGGCTAG
This sequence comes from Neotoma lepida, assembly GCA_001675575.1. Taxonomy (NCBI): domain Eukaryota; kingdom Metazoa; phylum Chordata; class Mammalia; order Rodentia; family Cricetidae; genus Neotoma; species Neotoma lepida. The sequence goes on from LZPO01076099.1 coordinate 65,936, forward strand.
AAAAATTGTCAAGTAGACTACACTGTCTGGTCTGGAGTTCCAGGACTTGTTTGTTTCTACCTCCCTTGTACTTTAATTACAATCTGGCATCATACCTTGTTTTTTTCTTTAATTTTGTTTTTGAGGTTTGAACTCAGGCCCCTATACTGTCATGGCAAGCCCTTGACCATTTGAACCTTACTTTGTTGAATTCAGACCCTCATGCTTGCCTAGCAATCCCTTGACATACTGAATGATCCCCTGATNAAGTCATCTTTTNGTAGGTAATGTTTCCAGGTCACTAGAAAACTACAGACATCTTAAATAATGGCCAATTGACTCCTTCATTTGCCCATACTGCCCAGCAGAGATTGACATTGCAAACTGAGTACACAAATTTGTCTCAATCAGGATCTCTGTTGTTGTGTTAAACACCATGGCAAGAGCAACTAAGGGAGGGAAGGGTTTTCACCTTACAATTCTCAAGTCTCACTTTATTGCATGAGGGAAGCCAGGGCAGGGACCTGGAGTAAGAACCTGAAAACAACTGATGCAGAGGCCATGGAGGACCACTGCTTATTGGATTTCTCCTCATGGCTTACTCATCCTGATTTATTATAAAATTCAGGACCACATTCCCAGGGTTGGCACCATTCATGGTGGGCTGGGTCCATAATAATCATTAACCAATAAAATGCTCCATAGACTTGTCAATAGGCNAATCTTATGGAGGCATTTTCTCAACTGAATCTCTTTTCCCAAATTATTCTAGCTTGGATCAAGCAGACATGAAACTAACCAACATAGTATTTCAGCACTTGGTATGTATTCTAGTATTGCAATGCCCAAGAGGAAGTAGCTTTATTCTCCAACACAGCAAGAAACTTTGTGATGATGGTTAAAGCTGGCTTTCATTGTTACAGTTCACCATAGTTCACTCTAAATTCAAAGCCCTAGCTTCCACTCTCACTGATGGGTGATGTTGTTCTGTATGCTGTGAATATGTGTTACCCTGATTGGTTAATAGATAAAACTGTTTGGCCAATGGTGAGGCAGAATAAGGTTAGGTGGGACATTCTAACTGAAAAGAGAGAGAGAGAAGAAAGCAGAGCTGAGGAGACGCTGCTAGCCACTGCCAGAAGAAGCAAGATGTAAAGGTACTGGAAAGCCCCAAGCCACATGGCAAAGTATAGATTTATAGAAATGGGTTAATTTAAGTTGTAAGAGCTAGCTAATGAGAAGCCTGAGCCATTAGGCCATAAGTTTGTAAATAATATAAGCCTCTGTGTGTTTACTTGGGTCTAAGCAGCCACAGGAGCCAGGTAGGACCGGAAAAAACATTTTCCTACACATCACTAGTGGCTTCTGTTCTTTTCTGTCAGTGTCTGCTAGAGAAGCTACTGCAAAGCCCTTTAAAGTGTTTGAGCCCTGATATCTCTAAGTGCTCTATAATTCCTTTCCCTCTGCATGCAAGCTTCCTTACTTCACTGTTTTGGCCCATGTTTCCTAATTTTCATCCTGGACAGGAAAGATTTCTTTGTCATAGACATGGAAAGGCATGATATATTTTATAAAATTGTACTTCAAATTTGTGATTGACAATTTAACCAAAGCTTTCATATTTAAATGGCATCCAGGCAAGGTGTCATGGGTTGGAAAATATTGTAAATCATATCCCTTTTTGAAAGGATTAAATATTTTGNGTGTTAAGTGAATAGAATTATATGTAAACTAAGATTTACATAGTGAATCTTATTAGTNATTCCAGTGAAGGAATTATCTGTAATTNATGATGAGCTCCCTATGACACAGAGAGGCTGAGCAAAGTCTTGAATCCAGGCACTTTAGTTCTCAAACCTATTCAGCAACTGGCTATTCTTTCCATAAAATTCATCTATTAGAGGAATCAATACAGTCTACATTATTGCTAATGGTAAGAGTAGAACAAATGAGACTCAACAAGGTCATTTATACATGTTCTAACAATTAAACTGTGCTGTCTTTTGAGGAAGTTGATAGTCTTACTATTCAATGTATCTAAGAAATAACTAGAAAGTAGTTCTTACCCCTCCAAAGCCTCAGGAAATATGAAAGAAGGGACAGAAAAAAAAATGAAAGGAACTGGGAAAAGTGTGGAGAAATTATGCAGGATGTTGGCTTCCAGGCATGTCATGTGTCATAAGAATGACTGTCTTCCTAGCATTCTGTTTCTCCCTATTCCCATGATGTCTTCATTTATCATGGTATCTCTTTCCTTGCTATCTTACTGTGTCCCTGTTCCTACTCGAATTTCCCGTTCCCTTGTGCTTACATCCTCCATCTTGTTGCTCTCTATTCCTCCCCCTCACCCACAGTCTGCCCATGTGGATTTCATCCAGTTCTCCCTCACTGGGAAGTCTATGTGTCCTTCCTAGGGTCCTCCGTGGAGCTGTGGATTGCAGNCTGGTTATCCTTTGCTTTACATCTAGTATCCACTTATGAGTGAGTACATACATATTTGTCCTTCTGGGTCTGGGTTACCTCACTCAGGATGATATTTTCTAGTTCCATCCATTTTTTCTTTTTTTTTTGGGAGTGCAATGCTTATGGTGGGACACCTGGTGCATCCTAGGCACAGGGAGGAGGGTCTTGGACCTGCCTCAAGTGAAAGTACCAGGCTCTGGGGACTTTGCATGGGAGACCTTTATGTGGGAGGAGGTGGGATTGGGGGTGGGTGGGTTGAGGGGCAAGGCTGGGGGGCAGGGTGAGGGGGTTCTGTGGTTGGTATGTAAAATAAAAAAATTAAAAAAGAGAAAAAAAAGAATGACTGTCTTCTGGGCTAAACAAATGACATCTTAGGGAATTGAGCTTCATGACCTACTCCTTGAAAATATCATTCCAGTTGAGTTTGTTGATGGTTTATATCCCCACATAGAGCTATAAAATGGAGAACTTAGATTTTCACCTGAGTCTCTAACTGTTCCCTACCACCTGTCTATACAAGTTACTCTGCCCTAATTGTATGTAGCCTACAAGAAGGCAGGGAAAGATGACACAGGGCCCTCCATTTATATGGATACANGGAAGCCTCCATCCTTTTTGGCTAGTATTTTGTTCCTGCCCCTGTAAATGACCCCTCAACTAGGCACTAGGAGGAACTGTGCCTTGATTTGTCATTATGACCTTGGGAGGACAGGGAGACATTGCTTTATGTGTCAATAAAAAAGGAATTTTAGTAACAAAATGGCTCTTGTTCTCTGAAACACAAAACAACAAGAAAGGTAGTAGGAGTCAAATGTGATCAAAATATTTTATGTATGTGTATGCGAATTCCATAATAAAACCCATTATTATATATATATATATTTATATATACTAATAAAACACTTAAAAATAATTTGGAAAATAATACTTGAGGATACAATGAAAGAGGGTTCCACCATCAGGAATGCCAAGTGGAGCTTGATGAGTTTAAGGTGTCATTCTGGAAGTCCTTGAATGCAGACCTCAGGACTCAAGAAATGATCTTCCACTTTCTGCATTAGTTCTGTATACCCAACTTCTTTTATAAACCCTTAATTCCATCATCTTTATTATGATGCTGAAAACTAATGTCTGTACTCCCACTTTTAAGATGGAGATATTAGCCTTAGACACAGGCACTGAGTACCATATGGCTGTGAACCACTTAGACACAGACACTGAGTTCCACATGG
>LZPO01076099.1:73091-86594 GCA_001675575.1 Neotoma lepida
AGGGGGTTAGTACGAGTTCATTTTTTTACGAGCTTACTCTTAGGTATTTCTACAGTTCCTGATCCTTCATTTGATCGGCTTATCTCTGCTTACTCTTCAGGTTAACCTGTTGTTTGTCCTATCAGCTATCTCNNGAGNTGGGACATTCAGTGGTTAATCAGTTGCTTTCAGATAGCCCTCTGGGCATCCTGACTTTGTGACTTTTGTACTGTTNCAATTCCTGGAGCCTCTTGTCAGCATTTCTAGGAAGCTCGGAACTCAGACCTATTCCTTTTAGTTCAAGCAGANGCTGTTAGTTTAATATTATTTTTGAGTGAGGGTCCTATTTTTAAATGAGGGTCCTTCAAAAAGAAAATATTTGATTGAGGCTGGCTTACAGTTTAATCCATTATCCCCATGGTGAGTAGCATGGCAGCACACAGGCAGACAGTCCATCCTAGTAGAGAAGGCATTGTGGCTAGAGCATGTAGCAGCTGGCTATATTTCATCTGCAGTGAGGAAGCAAAGAAAGATTAGTGAATGCTGAGGCTCAGCTTACTTTATCCTGTGCCCCATCAAGTCCAAAGCTCTAACCCATGGAATGGTACCAATGACATTTTAGGCATCAATTAATCCAATCTAAAACTCCCTTACAAACATGTCCCTAAGTGTGTTTCCNTAGTGATTCTAAATTCTATTAAACTGACAGTAAAGATTGGCCTTCACAGCCATGGAGCTCTCAACTACCCATATAGCTCCAGCAGCATGTACTTTCAGCAAATTGTTCATGGTACATGTTCAGTGATTGGTCATTAAGAACACCAATCCCAGCTTTTCAGAATCGTCCTAATTNAATGCTCTACTTAGGAATTGAGTTTGAGANGGGTGTCTGCTCTCATTTTTTATATTGTTTGTACTGAATATTTTTTATAATGTGCCATTTTGTAAGGGCTAGCTCTTATAGACCATGTAAAGAAAGGATGCAGTAGCACACAGGATGACAATGGTGTATGATAGAGAGGTGCTTGTTAGTGCTATCCAGTGGAACCTGAACTGGGTCTTTTTTTAAAAAGGATGGTATCTAGGGGCTGACAAAATGTCTCAGTAGATATATTTGTGGGAAGCACCTATATCCAAGCCTGCCAATTTGAGCTCAATCCTCAGGTCTCACATGGTGAAAGGAGACAATTGGCTCACACAGGTTATACTCTGACAATCATATTCATCCTGTGGCACATACATACATACATACATACATACAGACCACACTTACACACACACACATAGATAGGCACATGCACATTCAAATAAATAAATGTAATGAAAATAAAAACAACAAGAAGAGGGTAGGAAGGAAACACAACCAAACAGAAAAATTTCAAGAGTAAGGATGAGGAGAGCAGGTCTGGCTGTGGACTAAGACGACTGGTAGACATGACATAACTGCTGCAGATGACAGCTCTCCAAGGAGCTCTCAGTACCTCATGCATTTCTCCTTCATAACATGATTATATGGGTTTTTCTTAATTTGTTTTTTTTTTCTACAATTATCATGGTAGTTTGCTGTAGGAAAGACAGTTTCTTCTCAGGCTGTGTATTCTCATTTGTTTTGTATACATTTCTACATGTGTGCTTATGGTTCAGTGTGTGGGTGTTTACATGTGTGTTCAAGCATTTGCATCTGTGTGCTTGTGTGTGTATGGGCAAATACATATAAGTATGCATGTTTGTGTGCGTGTGTATGTGCATGTGTGTGTGGGGGGCAAAAGTCTTCCTTAGGTGTTATTTTTCGCTATCCACTTTATTTATTTATTTTTTATTTATTTATTTATTTATTTATTTATTTATTTATTTATTTTGGTTTTTTGAGACAGAGTTTCTCTGTGTAGCTTTGGCACCTTTCCTAGAACTCACTCGGTAGCCCAGGTTGGCCTTGAACTCACAGAGATCCGCCTGCCTCTTCCTCCTGAGTGCTGGGATTAAAGGCGTGCCCACCATCGCCTAGCTATTTTTTTTTTAAAGAATTTCTCACTGGCCTGGAACTTACAACAAGTAGGTGAAGCTGGCCAGCCAGCAAGCCCCAGCTATCACCTTGTCTCTACCTCCCTCCCCAGACCTGAGATTACAAACATGTGTTAACATACCTCACTTTTTACCAGGGTTCTGGGGTCTGAACTCAGGTCTTCATGCTTGTACATGTATTTCTCTAGTCATATTCTCATGTCTAGATTAGTGTCCAGCTTGGAACAGACACCTAACAAACACAAGCTCAGTGAATGAGTAAGTGAGTTAATGGAGGAAAGAGGACATTGTACCTTCTTCTTGTATGTAACTTGAGTGAAAAGGATAGTGTGAAGAAAATGTCAATTTTCTTACAATCCTGACCTTTGCTGTTTACATGAATAAATACTAACAGCAGAGATGTTGTGTTTATGCACATTTCCAGTCACAAAATGGCCTCTTCCAAGTAAAAATACTATGAAAATTTGATGGTCATGGATTTGGGGTTAGATTACAAGCACTCTTTTTACTGAGAGAATCTTACACCTCAGTGGGGGGAGGATTTGCATGAAAAAGATGGTGCTCAACCTGTCACTGATGTGGGCTGGCAGAACAAGAACATTTCTCTTACTTCTGCTTAGCGAATTCTTCTTACCTCCTCNTTAGGGTCAGGTTTTCATTTCTGCACTTAAGATGAGTAAGACCTTCTGTGCCTGAAACCTGGTGGCTGAGTATACCTGTCAGCATTAACAAGGAAAGCAGAGAACACACAAAGGCTTAACATTTTTTAAAATACATGTGACAAAATGCACGTTTGAATTCAGAAGCTTTGATAAGGTAATCATGTAGCTAGCAGGTGGTTGTCAAGGCATAGAACATTCTGAACATTTTGAAATATTCTCCATCTGACAGGAGAGTAGTGTCTTATTTTATACGACTATAGGATGTTGCTTCCTTTCATTTGTTAAAATTAAGAATATGCAGTAGCTTTTTCCTATGTATATCCTGGGAGTTCTGTCTTTTAGGTTTCAGTGTTCCTCATTTAGTTCCCTCTGCCCATTTTGGATAGATAGTTCAGTGTTGGGCTGATTTGCATTTCCCTGGTGACTAATGATCGGCCACCTTCCCACCTACTTTCTCAGTTGTTTCTATTATTTTGGGAAGTGTTCACAACTTTTCTCAGANTAGAGGTAGTTTGTTGGCCTTTTCCTCTTACAAAAGTTTTTATTTTTATTTTTGTGAATGTTTGTGTCTGTGTGTGTGTGNNTGTATACCTGAGTGTGGATGCCTGTGGAGTAAAGAAGAAAACAGATCATCAGGAGCTGGAGTTAGGTACACAACAGCCTGCCATGCATTCAGGGAGCTGGATTCCTATCATCTGCATGATCAACAATCTATATAAACCACTGAGCAGCCTCTCCAGCCACACCTTCCCTTTCTTGATTAGTAGAAATTCTGTGTTTAGGACATGAATGCTTTGTCAGATATATAGCATAGTAAATAAGTTCTCTAGGCCTGTGGTTTGACTTTAAAATAAATATTTAATCTATTTTCTATTCTTTGTGTATATGTGCTTGTGTGTGTGTGTATGTGTGTGTGTGTGTGTGTGTATGTTATGTGTTCACATGTATATGACAATACAGCACATGTGCATGCATGCTCATGTAGAGGCCATAGGTTAGTCATGGCTATCTTTCTCAGTCATCCCCCACCTCTCATTTTTAACTGGAGCTCATCAGTTTGTTCAGTTAGCTGTCCAGCAATCCCCTTGGATCTGTCTGCCTCTGCTTCTCCAGTGCTGAGATAACAATCACAGATTACCAAGCCATCTTTTTTTTCCTTTTAATGCAAGTTCTGGCCTTTGCAGCAAGCCCTTTACTGACTGAACTATCTCCCCACCTCCATATAGCTGCATTTTGATGGCCATNAATTCTTGCTTTTGTTAAAGTACAAGTTAATCATGAGTTTTCAGTTCCAGTTATTACACAGTTTGAGCCATTCAGGCATTTTACTCACCCCTGGCTGTGGTAACACTGCCATATTTTCTTAAGGATGTTTCATTCTACNTTTGCAGAGATATCCTAAATTTTTTGGTGTGGTGTGAAGTGAGCAGAAAGATGTAGATTTTTATACACATTCATCTAGTTCCAAAATGATTTGTTAGAAAGATTACCTTCTCATTAATGAATTACTTCCTGGTATAAAAGAAAAATAAGATACAAACTCAATTAATATTTTTGTGCTCTAAAAACACTTCTAAACACACCCATGTTCAGANATGGGCAAGTCTTGTTCCCTAGACTGCCTGTTTGTCCTTCTGCTTACTCAACTATATTAGAGTCCTGAGCGACAACAAGCTCCTTTGCTTATTTGTCTCAAAACTGTTTTGGCTCCTCTGGGTCTTTTATCTTTTTATATGTATTTTAGAATCTACTTCTCAGTTTTTATAAATACTAGCTCTATATCCATTAAAGAGAATATTTACGAATTTGCTCAACTTTCCATTGGAACCCTAATGACTCTAAGTACAGAGTAAGACATGTAATTATATATTATTTAATAAGACATGATTGTAAATATTTCATATATGTAGGCTCTATACAATGTTCTTTTGTCTTTTTCTACATTTTCCTTTCTTAATCAAAGCTGATTCCTCAGCCTTAGCTAACCAGTTTCAATTATCCCAGGAAAACAGGGGTTTCACTCTAGTGGTTCTAGTCTCTCATTATACATACCCAATTCTTTAGTTTCATCTGAGAAGAGCCACAGAGTCTTAAAAAAATCACACAGAATGCCTGGTGGAGTCTTTACCTCCATCTGAAATGCCACAAGCCAGGCCTCACCATCTGTAATGTCAGTATTATCATCTATATTCCCACAGAACAATCTGCTGACCTCTGACCACTCAATGGCTTTCCCACTTCAAAGTACAAATTCTATCACAGTTCTTCCCAAAATATTGCTCAGGTCTGTCACAGGAATAATCCACTCCTAGTACAAATTTCTGTCTTATTTGGGGTTTCTATTGCTGTCGTAAAACACCATGAATAAAAGTAGCTTGAGTTTTGCTTGTAACTCCCGCACCATAAGCAGATCATCATCAAAGGAATTCATGGCAGGAACACAAGGCAGGAGCTGAAGCACAGGCAATGGAGNAACACTGCTTACTGTCTTGGTCTCCAGGGCTTGCTCAGTCTTCCTTATTTTAGCATGCAGGACCACTTACCCAAGGACAGCACCACCCACTATGGGTTGCACCCTCCACATCAATTATCAAGAAAATGTTCTACAGGCTTGCCTATAANGCAATCTTGGTCCACCTTCCTGGAATGATTCTAGAGTGTGTTAAATTGACACAANACCAACAAGCACATCCTCTTTCTTCAGGAAGTTTTAAGTCTGAAATGTTTTTGTCATGGGTGACATTTTACATCAGCCCTTTAAATGCATTTATCTTGTTTAATTGTCATGTTAAGTCTATTGACATGAGTTTCCCATATACCTCTTCCTGTGCCATGGCAGTGTAATTCCACTGTCTGATATCATGCTCTTGACTACTCTAGTTGACTCCAACTAGCTGAAATAGACACATTTGCTTTTCTGTGNCTGACTCGCTTCACATGGTTCCTTAGTGCTCCTTCACACTAACTTAAACTAGAGTTTGCTCTTGTTTTCTGAAGGAGGCTATTATTACATTGTTAGTGGGTGCTACATTTTACTAACCATTCATCTGCTGACAGATGTTCTGTTTGTTTCCAGGTTTTAGCTTATATGAACAATGAAGCAATGAGTATGGCAATGTCAATATTCCTTCTAGACTAGGATTTCAATTCTTCTGCAAAATTAAGCAGGGGTTGGATTGTTAAGTTGTGTGGTACTTTTATGTCTTATGAGGTAATTTTGAGGTGATTATTTTTATTTTTTTGTACACATATATATCTAAGTTGTACATGTGTATGTGTTTTCTTGTGTGTGTGTGTGTGTGTGTGTGTGTGTGTGTGTGTGTGCATAAAGAGGCCAGAGGTTGAGGTTGAGTGTCTTCCACAATTGCTCTCCATTTTAATTACTGAAGTAAGGTTGGTTTCTGACTGAACCTGAGCCTTGTACATTCTAGTTCTCTACCCTTTNGGATACTGTTTTTGCTCCAGAACACACAGATTATTGGCAGACCACCATGACTCTCTTTTATTTGCATGTCTGCTTGGGATTCATATTCTGGTTCTCAAACTTGTAACAGCAAGTATTTTAAGTAAGGTGCCACCTGCCCAGTCTTCTTTATTCCTTTATTGTGAGGACTAATATTGATGAATTTCCCAATAATTTAAAGCAATTTTGAGCACACAAAATAAGCCCTGTTATAGTTGTACATTGCTGAATTTGTTTGCTGGTATTTAGTAAANGTTTTTATTATGTTTACTTCTATTCAGAAAGTTTATTGGTCTTTCATTTNCTTTTCTGATAATGTTGTCCATAGATTCCTTTAACAGGAAAGTTCTGACTCAGACCACTTTTAGGACAAAATGTGTGTAGATTCTCTCCAGGGCTGATATTACTTCATTCATTTCATAACCTGCATGATTATCATTATTGGTTGAAAGCATAATTATAATTTTGAGCTCACTTTTTATAAACTAAAAGGCTGTTTAGATATTCAGTTTTGATTTTTCAATGTAATTTTAAGTCAGTTTAATGATTTATGTTTCTTGAATAATTTGTCAGTTTTTCAAGTTGTCATGTTTATAATAATCACAAATGTTATTTGTGGCTTTTTCTTTTTTTAATGTTGTGGATTATGCAAAGATGTTGTGCATTCTAGACATCATGAGTGACATACATTTGTGTTTATGGAAAAGAACTGATGTTTTGCTTTGAAATTCTCAATTATAAATATTTCTGAAATATATAAAGAACTCAAGAAACTAGACATCAAAATATCAAATAATCCAATTTAAAAATGGAGTACAGATCTAAACAGAATTCTCAACATAAGAATCTCAAATGGTCGAAAGACATTTTAAGGAATTGCTCAATATCCTTAGTCATCAGGGAAATGCAAATCAAAACGATACTGAGTTACCATCTTTTACTTATCAGAATGGCTAAGATCAAAAACACTGATGACAGCTTATGTTGGAGAGGATATGGAGCAAGGAGAACACTCCTCCACTGCTGGTGGGAGTGCAAACTTGTACAGCCACTTTGGAAATCAGTATGGCAGTTTCTCAAAAAAGTGAGAATCAATCTACCTCAAGACCCAGCAACATCACTCTTAGGTATATATCCAAGGAATACTCAATCATATCACATGGACACTTGCTCAACTATGTTCATAGCAGCTTTATTCGAACAGTCAGAAACTGGAAACAACCTAGATGCCCCTCAACTGAAGAATGGATAAAGGAAATCNATGGAGATTTATGGAGTTGTATAAAACAATGACACAATGGAGAATTATGCAGCTGTAAAAAACAATGACATCATGAAATTTGCAGGCAAATCGATGGAACTAGAAAATATCATCCTGAGTGAGGTACTCCAGACTCAGGACAAACATGGTATATACTCATTCATAAGTGGATATTAGTTACAAAGCAATGGAAAAGCAAGCTACAATCCACAGCCCCAGAGAAGTGAGATAAGAAGGGAAACCCTAAGGGGGACACACATGGATCNCCCTAGAAAGGGGAAATACATAAGATCACTTGGGTAAATTGGGAAAGGCAGTGAGGTATGGGAACATGAGGGATCTGGATGATGGAGATGGGGGAGGGATAGAGTGGAAGAGCAATGAAAGACATAACTTGATAGAGGGAGATATTATGGGGGTTAGGGAGAAACCTGTTGCTAAGGAAATTCCAAGGAATCCACAAGGATGACCCCATCTTGGACTCCTAGCAATAGCAGAGAGGGTGCTTGAACTGGCCTTCTCCTGTAATCAGATTGGTGACTACCCTCATTGTCATCATAGATCCTTCATCCAGTAACTGATGGAAGCAGATGCAGAGATCCACAGCTAAGCATTGGGCCAAGCTCCTGGAGTCCAGTTGAAGAGAAGGAGGAGGGATTACATGAGCAAATGAGTCAANATCATGATGGGGAAAACCACAGAAACAGCTGACCCAAAATAGTGGGAATTCACAAACTTTAGACCAACAGCTGTGGAGCCTTCATGGGACCAAACTAGGCCCTCTGTATATGGGAGANAGATGTGTGGCTTGATCCGTTTGTGGGACCTCTAGCAGTGGGACCAGGATTAATCCCTNGTTCATGAACTGGCTTTTTCAAGCCCATTCCCTATGGTGAGATACATTGCTCAGGCTTGATGCAGGGGAAAGGGGCTAGGTCCTGCCTCAATTTGGTATGCCAGACTTTGTTGACTCTCCAAATGATGCATTACCCTCTCTAAGGTGTGGATGGGGTGTGAACTGGGGGAAGGTAGGGGGAAGCAGGAGAAGGGGAAGGAGGGGGAACAGTGGTTGGTATGCTAAAGGAAAAAAATTAATTAAAAAAAGGAGAATGTGGCTTAAGAGATAGATTATAGAGGCCTACCAAAGTTTTTACTAAGTATAAATAAGATTTCATGTNAAATTAGGTAAGAATAAAACATTTTTGCTAAAAGAAAAAAAATCAACTTTAGACTCTTAATTTGTCTAATTTTTTCTGATTTCTGCTTTATTTTATTTTATTTTTCCACTTTAAGTTTAGCATACTTTTAGCATACATTTTCTAACTGTATAGAATGAAAATATAGACATTTCTCCTTTCATAAATTAAGTTGTTAAATTGATTTTAAAAATCCCTCAAAAATTATTTTACTGATTCCCATAAATCATAGTGTGTTATATTTTCAATATCATTTAGTTCAAAATATTTCCTAATATATCTTACAATATTTTTATCAATTTATTCTCTGCAGTATTTTGGTTAAATATCTGACTGTTTGGGAATTTCTTCCAAATATTCTGTTGTCACTGAGGTTTTTTTGGGTTATGTTCAACCAAGGACAAAAGTTTTATACCTTTAATACTTGACTTTTAAATGATTTATTTTTTTAACGTGTGTGTGTGTGTGTGTGTGTGTGTGTGTGTGTGTGTGAATGTAGGTGCCTCAATGACCCTAAGAGGAGTTGGATCTCCCTAGAGATCTCCTAGGAACTCCCTAGAGCTGGAGTTCAGGTGTAGTGGGCAGCAATTCTAGTTTGACCTGAAAGCACAATCCCTAGTAAGGCTTCCNGTAACTGCCACACCTACCTGCGGCAGGCTGAGACAGGAGCCTTTAAGACCGGAGATCTGTCCATGCCGGCTCTCTTGGTTCCTGGATCCTAGACCGAGCAGAGTTCTCCAGAGAACACCACTGGACTGCACCTCACCTCTCCTGGACCCTGTAACCAACCCCTTTACTGGCTGCAAGTTACCCTAAATAAACCTTCTATTAACTATGTGGAGTTGCCTTAATAATTTTTTCTTTATCTGGTACTCATGTGGGGTGGTGAACTCCAAATGCCCGGGAGGCTTCCTTCCTCAGCCTCCTCTGTGGCTGCTGTGGCACATTTTCCATGCTTCCCTGTCTCTTTTCTTCCCTGTGGTTTTAAAATTCTTATACCTCCTGGGGGCCTACCACTTACCTGNTCACCACTGGATACTGTTCCTTCCTTTCCTCCCTTCTCCCCAGCTTGACGGTAGTGAGACTGGTTCCATTACCTACTCAAGAACAGCTAAGTCTAATCCTGGCTCCCCCAGACCAGCAAGAGCCACCATGAGTGAAGGCCCTCCCATCCCCCAACCCCCCATGCCGGCTCCTGCCTGAGCCCCTGCCCAAGCACTACTGAGAGGGGCTCTGGGCCGTGGCCCCTGGCAGTCAGTCATCCTTGCCACCTGGTGCTCTCTGAGCCATGACCTCAGGCCACTCAGCCCCACACATCTGGCCTCTTGGTTAAGGGAAGAGCGCTGAAGGGCCAAGGTGGCCCTGAAGCTCCAGGGAGACACAGGAAGATCTGTGGCCTCCTTGCTGCTGCCACCACTCCTCCACACATGAACACTGCACTCTGTTCCCACCTGCAGCTGCAGCCAGCCAGTCTCCAGTGGGACCATCTTTAATGCTACTCCAGTGACACCTGCTGGCTGAATAGCACTACTACACCTCAAAAAAAAATCTCAAGGATGGTAAGATGAGCAAGCCTGTGTTAATTACAAGTAAGAGTACTTGATAATTTTACACCTTGAAACTAATTAACAAATTTTAAATNTTTTTTATAATATGGCCAATAACATTACTTCAGAAAAGAATTGAAAAACTTTTTTGTCTGTATGATGAATGATATTTTCCTGGAAATTTACAACCTTCTATGGCATATCTGGCCTATAGCATTTTGACATTTACCATAATAATTTACACAGCATTCAAATACTGGTTTAATGGTAATAACAAAGATGAGTCATTATTGGGACTGATACAGGCTTTAAAAGATAGCAATGATGGCTTACATGAAAAAAAATCTTTCTCTGGAATCTGCTAACCAGGATTTACAAGTTAGTAATAAAGATTTACAAAACAGGCTTTGTAGTTTGGAATCTGCTAACTTAATACAACAACTTCAGTGGATAAATAATAAATGTATAGCCAAATTTGATTTTATTAATAATAAATAGGAATACTTAATGGATAGAATGGATAATCACTCTCCAGGGTGAAGTTGTCACTACTCAGACACCTTATAAGGAAGAAAGATTATCATTAACTGATAAAATAAGGNCTATGGAATCATGTGTTTCAGAAGAACATAAAANGTTGCCTGATTCCATGAGAAATCTGGAATCCCTTGCAAGAGAGGAGGTTTACTGCCTGNGACAGACCTTAGGTGCTCGTTTGCAAGCCCTGGAAGAAACTTTCAGTAAAGATGACAAGGGACCTAATAAGCAGAAGGGCAAGACCACATAGGTNGTAACATCTCCAGATGGTTCTCATACAATGGCCTATCCTGTCAACATCCATGAGAGGCCAGCAGATGATAGACACCCTNAGCCATATATAGAACATAGATTACAACCTATTCCAATGAGGCATTTTTAATCACATGAAGGAAGTCACGTATGGCATACAATCAACGTTTGTAATACTGATGTTAAATTCGTGGTCTACCTCAAATAGAATTATACCAAANGATTGGAANCAGTTAATTTCAGCTGTAGCTGATGCTGGGATTAAAGGTGTGTGCCACCACCGCCTTCTGCTAGTTCCCTAATGTGACCTTGGACTCACAGAGAACCAAATGGATTAAGGGCATGTGCTAACTTGCATGACTTTTGTTTACTACTAGTGGCTGGATGCCCTGTTTTTCCTCCAATCCTCAGATAAATTTTATTGAGGGACACAGATAAAATATCACCACAGTTGCAATGGAAAAGCTGGCTAAGAGAAGGAGCAAGAAATTTAGAGCAACAAGGAAAACTCAGAGGTTTTGAGATCTCCCAAGTTAAAATTCTTGGTAAGGGACATTTTGTTGAATGTACAAGCCACTTATGATGAGCATACAATACCCCTATGCCGTACAGCAGCTCTAAATGCTTGGGAAAAAATTTCAGAACCAGGAAAACCAACTGAGTTATACACAAAGATATTTCAGGGACCTCAAGAACCTTTCACTGATGTTTTACAAAGGCTGACCACAGCTATAATGAAAGCTGTGTCAGATTAAGAATTAAGAAAAATATTAACTGAGTCTTTGGCATTTAAACATGGTAATACAGAATGCAAAAGAATACTTATGCCATTAAAGGTCAGATCAGCTCCTTTGGAAGAATGGATTCAGTATACTAATGGTGTTGAGTCTCTTAACAATAATAATGAGGCTTGGATAGGAGAGACAACTCCCAGAGGTGGAAGAAGGCCTTGGGGTACCAAATGTTTTAAATGTGGTACACTAAGTCATATAAGTAAAAACTGCACATGGGGTGCTCCTAGAAGTAATATTCCTTCTACAAATAACCCAAACAGGAGACCTCAACCTTCTGGATTATGTAGAGGATGTGACAAAGGCTGACATTGGACCAATGAGTGCAGATCAATAATAGATAAAAGAGGCAACCCTTTACCATCAGGAAACACCTCAAAGGGTCTCTTGAAGACCCTCAAATCAAACATGGTACAAATATTTCCAGCCACTGTGGAGGAAATTCTTCTCCAGGACAATTAAATAAGCCAATACCTAATGTAAAGAACAATAGTGTACTGGATAATAGAACAGCTCTGATAGATGAATCAAAAGTTACAAAGAACACAATAATATGAATATTTATGACTTCCATAAATGAACAAAGACCAAAGCTTAGAATTCGAATTAATGGCATTGTTCTGAAAGGCTTGGTAGACACAGGTGTGGATGTGACTATAATTACACCAAAATCATGGTATCTGAATGGCCTCTTCAAGAGGTAGATGTCCTGCCAGGCAGTGGTGCTGCACAACTTTAATCCTAGCACTCGGGAGGCAGAGGCAGGCAGATCTCTGTGAGTTCAAGGCCAGCCTGGGCTACTTGAGTGAGTTACAGGAAAAGGTGCCAAAGCTACACAGAGAAACCCTGTCTCGAAAAACAAACAAAAAAACAAAAACAAAAAAAAGAAAAACAAAAAAAAGAGGTAGATGTCCAATTTCTAGGGATTGGCACCCTATCTCAGACAAAACAGAGTTTGAGATGGGTTGAATGCATAGGGCCAGAAGAACAGAGAGGAAGGCTGAAGCCATACATAGCAAATGTAGCAGTGAAACTTTGGGGCCAAGATCTGTTACAACAGTGGAATAACCAGATCAAAATTCCTATAGTCTCAGAAAAGGAAACCAGACCAATGCATGTTTCTAGGAATAATATCATAACAAGCTATAAAAAACAGTAACCAATAGTTCAGGCTGTGCATAACCAGAACACAACTACTACTGAACCCTCAGAAGTACCAACAACCCTACCTTTAAAATGGCTAACTAATAAACCTGTCTGGGTTGGACAATGGCCTTTGACAAAAGAGAAGCTACAAGCTTTAGAGCAGCTGGCATAAGAGCAGTTCAATGCTCAACACATTGAAGAATCTACGAGCCCTTGAAAATCTTCTGTATTTNTTATTAGAAGAAAGTCTGGTAATTGGAGAATGCTGACAGTTCTAAGAGATATTAATAAAGTAATTCAGCCTATGGGCTCTCTACAGACTGGGATGCCCTTGCCTTCTCTGCTACCCAAAGAATGGCCTATAATAGTTATTGACTTAAAACACTGTTTCTTTGCAATACCTTTACAAGAAAATGATGGAGAAAAATTTGCCTTCACAGTATCTAATTATAACAATTCACAGCCAGTTAAGAGATATCAATGGAAGGTCCTCCCAGAGGGAATATTAAACAGCCCTACTCTGTCCCAATATTTTGTGCAAAAACCATTGGAGATAATNCATGTGAAGTTTCCATTTCCATAATCCATAATTTATCATTATATGGAAGATATCTTATTAGCTGATCCAAAGTTAAGTAGGTTAGAAA